>VZRW01010832.1:312125-326307 GCA_013398125.1 Aegotheles bennettii
CAGGGCCAGGGCCCAGCGCGGCCGCTGGAGCCGTCGCTGCTGCGGTTCCTGGTGTGCCCGCTCTCCAAGCGACCGCTGAGGTGAGGCGAGGGCCGGCCCCCGCAGCTCGCCCGGGGCGAGGGGTGCCGGGGGCGGGCCCGGGTCACTCACGCCTCCCTCCCCTGTGCTCTCTGTTTGCCCCTGACGCGCCCGGCCAGGTACGAAGAAGCCACCAACGAGCTGATTAACGAGGAGCTGGGCATCGCGTACCCCGTGACGGACGGCGTCCCCAACATGCTGCCGGAGGCGGCCCGGGCCACACGGAGGAAGCCCCCGGCCGAGGGCTCGGAGCAGCCGTGAGGCGCGGGCGGAGGGGCGATGGCCGGAGGAGGGGCCATGCTGCCCTCCCTGCCCACCCTGACCGTGCTCGTCCCCCTCCTGTCCCTGGCGGGCCTGTTCTACTCGGCCAGCGTGGACGAGGCCTTCCCCCAGGGCTGCACCAGCACCAACAGCTTGTGTTTCTACAGCCTCCTCCTTCCCGTCACAATACCCGTCTATGTCTTCTTCCACCTCTGGACCTGGATGGGCATTAAGCTGTTCAGGCACAACTAGCGCGACGCCCTCGCTAACCCCTGGGCTTCTCTGAAGCAACACAGTTTATTCAATCCCATCAGGTATCGTGGCTGATTTGAGGTAGTTCCCCCCTGTCACTAGTGACTGCCACCACTTTCCTCCTGGTGTCTGCCACGGGAAGCCCTCTGCAGCAGCCCACTGCTTGATTACTGCCGAGGCAGGTAAAGAGGAGCAATAACAAGAAGCACTAACTCCTTTTCGTGTATCCTTTCAAGCATGGTGTGTTTGTAGTGGCACTAGTGAAAATCTTCCAGGTGGTGATTATTTTTACAAGGAACAACTGTACCCTGGCTGAAATTACTGATCTTAAATAATAAGCAATGGCAACATGGCTGTCTCTGAGAATTGCGAGCTTTGGTTTTGTTCTGAACCGATGTGTGTATTGAAATGTGTTTGTCTCACTGTCAGAAGAACCTAAAAATAAATTAGGCTGATGTTTAATAACAAAACTTCAGTTAAATGAAGACATGTACTTGGATGATACCCATGTCTGTATGTCCAGTAGCTGCTTGCTTGCCTCTTTTCTTTTTAAGAAAAAGGTCAGTGCTGCAGAAAAGATGCACTTGTGCACTCGGGGGTTTTATAAGAGTGGCCTCCAGTGTCTGCTCAGGAGATGCGTCCCCATACTATTTGTTACATGTATCTGAGTGCCCAAGTCTGAGAGCCAGGCTGGGTCATCTTTGTTAAAGAGGCACCTCCTGACAGGTTAGAGGAAAAATAACTCAAACTGAGCCCAGGGTTTGGTAGCCAATCAGTAGCTACAAATGCTGTTTAAGTCTGTAGTATCTTTCCCCTTGGCACTATCTCATCCACAGAGAGGGAACAGAAGATTTAGACTTGTGCTAAATACTTCAACCTTCCCTGTTTTCATTTACAGCAACACTAGAGAATGGAGTGACAGACCACTGTGAGGGTGTCACGTGCAGGGAACCGTGTTCTCGGTGCTGTCTGGCAAAATGCCTTAACAGAACACAGCTGTGAAGGGGATGGGTTAATGCCACAATAATTTACTACAAGGGTTTCTTTTTTATGTTTGTGTTACTGCGTGGTTTGTATCTGCAACACAAAACACGTGAATGTCCTTTATCTGCTGAGGAATTCAGAAATTCAGTTGTAAATACTGCAGACCTCAGTGTGTCTTGGTGGGATACTAACAATGCAGTCAAACTGATCAGGCTGCTGCTGTGCACATCATGCTGTGATGCTCAGTATGAAAGGCAGTGCCCGCAAGAGATGTACTCAAAGACTGACTAGCTAAGCACAGCTGTTTGTCAGGGCTCCTTGTACCATCAGTGCAGAGAGATTCCAGACTGAGAGGACAGTACAGAGCACAAGCCTTATTGCCACTGCAAAGAAATGCCTCTTTCAGCTGACGTGAGGAAGGGGAAAGGAAAGGCAGCTCCAGGAGCCGTTGTGAATCTTCTCCTAAGAGTACAGGAAGGAAAAGCTTTGACAGCTCTGGCTGACAGGAAGGCTCCCTGTGAAGGAACCATGGCTGGGTAAGGGGGCACTGAGGCCGATTGTTCCTGCTGCGCAGGCATGGTGCCAGACTGAGGGCCCTTGTGTTAGTGACTGATAGGGCACATGGTGCCCGAGCTGAGCTCGGCGCTGGCCAGGTTTCCGGCTCCCAAGTCAGCCATCTGGTGGCTGCTGCAGGGCAGAGCTAGCATTGAGATGCCTTTAGAAAATACGGCTGCCAAAACCTTTGGGTTTATGTGGAAACCACAGACTAAAGCCATGCGGAGACAGCAGCGTTATCACCAGGATTTCACCCCTCCTGCTGGCACTATCCTTCTGTTCCCCTCAGGCAGCATCTCCACGAGAGAAATGGCTTTTTTGGCTGTGCCGCTTGCTGGCCTGTAAGGCTGGCTCCCCAGCCACCAGGTTTTTCACGTACAGCAAACTAACCTGGAGTCTTTAAAGTCAGTCCAGCAAGAATAGTCATGGACTTTGCCAATTACCACTTTCCTGAGCAATCACATTACTCCAAAGCAACTTCACAGCAAATGGCACTGTCACTTGCATTTAACTTATGCCAACAAAGCTTGGTGGCTACCTAGACTAAGAATGTAAGATACTGCCCTCTAGATTTACTCTACATCCCCCACGGAACATGTTTTGTAATAATTTGATGAGTAGTTCTTTTGTGAATACTGCAACCCTTCTACCAACACCTGAGTAACACTGAAAACCAAAGCACGCCGCAGCCATATATTCAGAGCTAACAAAAGCCACAGTTTGGTATCTTACCTTCAACATCTTCTTGAATTGCTGGGCTGGTGCGGCTTTTAAATGGGTCCATATGTCTTGCAGAAGGTACTGTCTTCTGACTGGAAAAGGCCAGCATTCCCTGCCCACGAATAGTAACTGCATCTGAAGATTGAAGTAATAGTCTGTTAGTGTTGTGATTATCTCTTCTAAATTGTAAAAAAAAAATTGGCCACACTTACAAGACCAAAGGGATGGTGCAGAGCCTCACGTTCAATGTTGTGAACACAGATCTTGTCTTCCATGTCAAAAATGCATGGATATTCAGTCAGCTTCCATAGGGGTATCTGAAATGAGAAGGGCAAATGAAAAAGATGTTGATCTTTTCTTGCAAAATCAGAGTTTGGGGGTACATGTGCAGCCTGAACTGCCAGCCTGTACTCCAAAACATGTCCTTGTTGTGTACATGGACACTACACCAACACAGGTACATTTTCTAAGAGCAGCTTCTAAACACTTCTGTGAGTGGGAAACCCTGACAGAGGCATCTGAACTGTCTGTCTGTGCAGGCAGACACTTGTTTTACAGCGCCTCAAGAATAAAACAGAGAGTGTGATTTTAATAGCATCTTCCGTAATTTAGCCAAACCAAAACACAAAGGGAAAGTGTCCTGGATACCCAGGTACACGGTTGTTAAAAACTGGTGAGTTTATTATCTGTAATACCAAAAGTAGATACTGGTATACAAAATCATCTAATTTAAAGTTACAGCTCCAGCATGATAAGGCAGCAGCTTCAGGTAATGTCCTGTTTGGCTTTTGATTCTATACTGTTTCTCAAACCTCCATCTCTGCTCTGGTTAATCGGTACAAAATCAATACATTAGCAAACAAAAGCTTATGAAATAATTCGGCAGTTGTCCTGCAAATTCCAGCCAGGTTGCCAGAAAACCACATTTTTTGCCTAAGGAAGTCCCTGCTATCCATGTTTCCATTTCATGCTGCTTCCTATGACCCCAGTTGCATTTGGTAGCTGATTTTCACTCCTTCATATCATCAAGAAATGAACCATTTCACAGATTCTTTTTTCTTAGCATGGCTTCATTTTTTGATATAAGCAAATTGAAATGCTCAGTAGGGTTTCCACATAAAAGACCTCACAATATTTCTGTTAATTAAACCTAATAAAATCCAGAGTAACAAGAAGTATAGCAACCATCTCTCAGGGTTCTATTTCATGCTGATCACCAGTCCAAAGCAAACAGCTGATTAAGATGCTGGAGGACAGCTCCAACTCAGAACCAGGGATACTCTCAGGAAAGGCACTATTGTAGCTGCTAAAATGCTGGGATGGGAAGTGGTCTGCGTAATTTAGAACAGCTGGAGGACTAGGGAAAATGCAGTGTCTTTGAGGCTAGAGTCTGGAGTTCACTTTCATTTATATCAACTCATTGAAATAAAAAGTGTTTTGCACTGCTAGTAATATACTTACTTTTGCTTGAAATAACAAATACAATGTGATAACCTCTTTCACTTCAGGCAAATGGAAGTTTTTTTCTTCTAGTCTGAAGCCAGCTCTGGAGTTCACCTGCAGTGACACATGCAATGTGAAAAGGTGTGTCAGTAGATCTAGTGAGCTATGCATCTGTGGCAGGACAGGACTAAGGAGTAACAGGGCTCTCTGCAGAAAGAGCTCCAAGACCTGCACAGAAGTGGAAGGATAGAAACGCTACGACTAGCACAGCACTCAACAGTGAGGAGTCCCAGAAAGCTGTGTATAAACTAGCAGGAAACCAATTTTCATTTACAATGAAGACCCCTTAGCAGGACTCCATCAGGAAAGGTGTTTCACTTCAAGTGTCTGTCATGTTGCAGGAGAGTCTGAAGTTCACTGTTCACGTTCATACATGTTGCCTGGCAAAGATATGATTTGGGGGCGGGAGGGGGCAGGCAGTGAGCATGTAAAGCTCAAAATGACATAACCACTTATGGAAGGGTACACCTGCTGCACTTTTGAGTTTATTTATCTGAATAAATACAGATTCAAGAGTTGAATCTTCAAGGCCTAAATCTGCATTTTCAGCCAAAAGGATATTAAATTCTGAACAAAATTTAACAACTCGCTCTGATTCATAACTGAGTGCATACTCGAGCTCTTGACTTTCCTAAACTTTGAACATCTCAGCAAGGGAAAGGATGTTTGTCAATAAGAAGACAGTTATTGCCCCCTTTCTTCCCCTTGCTCATATGCAGCTAAAGATGCTTCACATGCTTCAGTTCTATTGTAGCAGAAAATTTCTCGGGTTCCAGCTCTTACAGCATCAGGCAGAGTTACTGTAGCAGCCACGATGTGTCAAGCACAGGTGGGTTGTCTTTTAAATGCTGTGAGCTGTTACTGGGGTGAGGGATCTCCCTAGCAGAAAGGGGAACGGTGATGCTACAGAATGGACAGCACATCCCTAGCTCTGTACACATCAATGAATGCACTCCTCACACCATGGAGCATCCTTGCCCCCGCCCCCCTACCAAGGGTCAGCCAGGCAAAAGTCAAGAGCCAGATTCTTTCAGAGCTATGCTGATGTAGAGCCCAAGGGATTCCTGAAACAGTGTCAAATGGTGAGGCCCCATGTTCCCTTGTGAGAACGAAACCCAGAGAATTCAACAAGTGAAAAGGGTTAAAATACCCTAACTCATACTGCTACCTCCTATCTAATCAGGATCCAAACTCTTTCTCACCCGGTGAAGAATCTCCAGTATTTGCAGAGTTTCTGGTACACATGGGTTTCCGTCGTAGGGCCACCTTTGCCAATCTTGGCATTCAGCGGCAATTTCCGACACAAATTCAGACAGGTTTTCCTTGGAAACCCTCTGATACAGAATGACCAGCCTCTTGAAAAAGGCTGTTTCTAGATTTGACCACAGGCATTCTGTAAAGAGAAGAGCAAGTGGAGTATCCATCACAGGTAACATGCAAATAACTGCGATTTCTGGAGGAAGTGGCATTTTTTATCAAATGATATAAACAAAAAAAATGCTTAATTTTGCACTACAAAAATGAGTAAACCTCAGACTGAGAATTTTTTTTTCTTATGTCTTTCTGTGTAGCCCCCATGTTTCTACTTCTACCAAAAGCATTTCTTCCAGACTGAACTCTGGAATAAATTACATTGGTGATTACCAACCTTTGCTCTGCAGCCAAAAATAACCAACCATTTAAATCATTCAGTTCTATCACCATAAAACCCTACCAAGAGTTTTCAAGACTTCTGGCTGGAGCTTCATGATGGCTTGTGCTAGCAGGCTGAGAGAGCGGAAAGAGCTGTGATCACATCCCTGCAGAAGGAAAGGCAAGATCACGTAGACTCTGAAATTTTCAGGTGAGATGGGAGAGGAAGACAATGATGGCAGTAACTTCTCAATCTCCTTTTGCACCTTCAGAGGGAAAAAAAAAAGAGACAAGGGTTAAAAATGCCATTATGTTTTGCCAAAATCATCTGTGAATTAGGTTGGCACAGAATTCCCAGATTTCAGGCACAAATCCACAGGTCTTCAGTATCTATGTAGTGAGAATCCTTATATTGAATCCTTACTTCTTGGAAGACTTGTGGCTTCTTGCTGATCTTCTGGTAAAAGCGTTGCACTTCTGACATGTCTACACCTGAGACTTCTTTGGAAGTTTTGAAATGTTTGTCTCTATCACAAAGGAAAAAAAGAACACCAGATGATGTGAGAAGCTGTTCTTTGTTACTGACTGAATAGTGAAGCATCCTAATGTCAGAAAATACTTGGAAAGTTCAGCCCCAGATTCAGTGGGTATAATTTCACCTGTTCTAAGATACTCTCAGTGTGGTAGGAACTGATTAATACTCTGTCCTTCCTGTCTTGTGTGGCTGTGCACTGTTAATGGCAAGCTTCCTGTATTTCACCCTAAAACACCTTTCACTGCAGTGCTGAAAGGAGCTATTATGGATCCTTTGGGAGCTGCAGTATTGCCTAAGGGGCTTATCATAGAATCACAGAATCATTTAGGTTGGAAAAGACCTTTAAGATTATTGAGTCCAACCGTTAGCCTGCCGCTGCCAAGTCCACCACTAAACCATGTCCCTAAGCACCACATCTACACATCTTTTAAATACCACCAGGGATGGTGTGAAATGTCACTGTGGGATAATTTGCTAGAACGTGAACTTCCATAGCAAATTCAAAAAAACTTAATTTTAGCATGGGCTTTGAAAAATACAGACTTGCTTCTTGCAAATTCAGATACAACTAATCTTTTCCACATACGTGGCCTAAAATAACTCTTTCTGGTCAGCCAACATACAACCAATATATTCTGTTACGTCCGAGTCAGCGCATGCTACCTTTTCTCCAGGAAGCTTCCGTTGATGCAAGCCTCAGATGAGAAGATCAGACTGATACTCCTGATAGTAAAAAACAAACCAAAGTCAATCCTTTCAACATGACTAGCAACTTCAGGTTTTTAATTCTGAAAGAACAAAAAACCTGTGTATGAGTGTGTCTGCACCTGACCACCTAGAACTTTTCTTAGCACCACTTCATTGACAGTGTTACAGAAACCATTGTATCTGAGAAGTCAGTGATCTTCTGCAAGCCACCTTGGCTCTCCTGGGCCTTGTAAGGGAACCTGCTCAAGCGCCCCAGTCCAGCCTGTGTTGCATGCTAGTGAGTGTTACAATGGAGATATCTTCTCCTGACAGGTTGGGACGTTACCTGGTTTTGTTTGTTATGGAACATAAAAGGCATGGGAGGGAGGAGAAACCCCTCCACAGATGGGATCTTTGTAGCATGCTGAGGGAAAATCCAACGGGGTGTCCATTTGCTGCTGCACGAATGCTGGGTTCCTGGCATCTGAAGGAACTTTAGATTTACTCCACTACCTGTATTCCTGGTTCTACTCTTATTAAGGAAGCTATTTTATCAAGCGATTTGCTGTCAGGTCCTTCCTACTGAGATCTGGAAAGAACCGTCTCTCTCTCACCCCCTCAAGACCACTTTCCATATAATCCGAACTGTACTGAAAGTGGTCAGGGAACCATTGAGATCCAAATTAGCCAAGATTTTTAAATGCTCGAAATCAGCAGCTTAAGTCAGACTTGCCCAAAGAAAGCAGCCTTCCACGTCAGATCTGAAAATACAACTGCGTAATCATCATTCTCAGCCATAAGTGTAAGGCTTTCCACAGCAGTATATACTGCCTGCTTTTGAAAATGGGTAACTAAAGAAGGGATCACTAAGTTTTAAATGCTGACACACACAAAACATTTCAGTTTGGGTACTCTGGATTATTACTTTTGCACAAGGCCTCAGTCTGCAGACCAAATCTTTCACTGATTTAACTTGTCTGCTCTTCATGAGCTTAACTTAATGACCATTCTGTGCAAGAAGAGGCTTCCGAGACCAGGCAGTGCATCTGCTCTGTTCCTGCAAAAGTATCAGCGAAGGGCTGCTGCCTATCAACATCTCTTTTTCCTGTGCAAAAAGTAGGTAAGAAGTGCTGGTTCAAGATTCTGTCTCAGCTAAATCATCCAACATCACTTCCTACAATAGCGTCCAAAGAATAATAATTTTTAGAGAAAATCATGCATCGGTATTTAAAAAAAAAAAAAGCAGCAGGTTTCTGACTTACTTTTTTATCCTGTTCCAGCATTGTGAACTGGAATCAGAAATCCATGCATCCACATCTTCATCCTTCAGGGTAGCAATTCCATTCATACAGGCATTCTGTGTGAAATGCATGAACATATTGACAAGATTACAGGTATAGCAGATGGGATTCTTTTTTTCAAGCCAAACACTGCAAGAAGATTTCAGCCTAAGTACAAACAAATTAATGGTCATGCAGCATGATCCAGATGCATTAGCCACAGAAGAGATATATAATTGCAATACACGTTAGTTTCTGAGTAAGCAAGGAAAAAACTGCAAGAGACATACATGAACCTGCAGCGCTAAAAGCAGGGTGGAAAATCCAGATGTTTCCAGCAGTAATGTGAACAATGATAAAATTAGAAGCCATGATCAAATATGCACATACCTGGTTCTTGCAAAGAACAATACTTTGGTTTCCTCTTGCAATAATTTCTATCCCCTTTTGTGACATGCTCTTTTCTGTGAAAGAATAAGAAGATTTTCAAGGGAACATTGGAAGAGACAGTCATTATCTTGAGAGAGTTCAGTGCACAGATGTAGAACAGTAAAAAAACCCCTCAGCTAGCAGCTGTCCATCTAAAAGTTGATTCTATGTGGCCATTACCCACAATGATAAATCAAGCAGCAAATGGAATCATCCATTGCTGCAATCTGTTGGGATGACCAAGCAAGCATGAGACATCATATTAGCCTCTCAGTGTAAAGCAAACATCTCCCTGGAAGAAACAAATACAGACTGTGCATATCTGCAAAGGTCATTACCCTGACAGAGTTCTCCAGTATTCACTGGTGAATTGATGGGAAGTGGTATCAACTGATTAGGCTTCCTCTCATCTCCCAGCTGTTCTTCACCAGAACCAAACAAATAAACTTTGTCCAAGGAGGGCACATAGACCAGGGTGTGCTGTCTGTTCAGAAAAAGGAAAACGGTCATAATAAACTAATACCACTGGGCTAGACAGAATCAAATTCATAGATACATTTTCAGAGTGGATAGCTGAGGCTTGTCTTTAAAGTCCTGACAGTCCACCTACAGAATCCCTTTAAGCAAAGTCTTAGGACCCTTTCCCGCATAAACGTCCAGCAATAAAGAGACACGTGGACTCAAATTTCCTATACTATCCTCTAATGTTTGTGATTTACCTTGGTTCCATATACAAAAATAAAGTGTTATGCTTCACACCCTTCCATTGTTAAAAGCACAACTTCTGTGCTGCTGAGCCCGATACAAAGCCCAGGAAAGTTGACAGAAGACTTTTTCTGACCCAGTTCCAGAAAGGCAGAATGAAACTGGATAATTATCATGGCTCTTCAGTTCTATTCTAAGGACCTGCCAGATTGTCAAAGTGGATGGGAATTCAGTGACTTTCCTGATACAGGCTTTTGACAGTCACCCAGTACACCCTTGGTTTCTTAAAAGAGCAAAAAACTAAGGGCTTCTGGTGTTTTCTGCAGCCCTCTCCTTCTGCTCGGCACGGGCTGAGGGTTCTGCCTGCACTGGGGCTATGGCAGGAGGGTGGCTTACACTTGAAGAGTGGACAATATTCTGACAGCACTGACCTACTGGGATACAGGGATTTAAACACCTTGGTGACTCCCCTCCCTACTGTTCTTCAGTGATTCCCCTAAGACCTTGACCTTAGAAGGCATGTTATTGCTGCTTGCCCACCTGCCACAGGCAACCTGCGAAACTCTTGCTCCCCACAGCTCGGCCACCACGCGAGGCACAAGTTCATTCTGGGTGGAGTTGTGACCAAGCTGGCCAGCCCCTCCTGCTCCAAAGGTGCACACCAACCCATCCTTGAAGATGAAGAAACAAACAACAGGATCGCTGCATTATTAATGGCATTCAAATGGTCACCACCGAGAGTGAGAGCCAGCAAGATGCAGTATGTTACATGCAACTTGATTCAAAACATCCCTGATCCAAACACAGGTAGAGTTCACTTAGCATCAAGTCTAATCTTACACTGTCTAATGTTTAAACCATTGAACTCCCGAGAAAAGCAAATTAACTCCTGAGAATAACTCCCTGTTGCTTAAGAATTTTACTTGTGAGTAAACCTTTGTGAATTAGCTATTGTTCACATTTTATGAAGTCCCCAATATGCTATAAAAAAGAAAATACTTTCAAAAAGTACTGTGAGATGAACTGCATCCCTGTGCCCCTGAATTCCCATTCACCACCTCCCTGCCAAAGTCTGCATGCAACTGGTGGGAATGTGAGAAAAGGCCAGTTTTCCCAACAGCTTAGTTAGCATTCCTTAGGGACCATCTTCAGATTCGGATGGAAGCAGGTGTTGCCATCCCGATTTCTCTGCGCTGACTTTTAGCAGTGTATCTTTTCTCGCAGGGTGAGATCTCAGATGCTGACTTCCCATTTCAGACTTGCCTTGGAGAGAACTGCAGTATGATCTGCCCCACATGCAATAAATACAGTCTTCCAGTGCTCTAACGCTCCAACGTATGATGGGTAGTTTCTGTCTGGAAAGAAGATGATAGCAGTGCTAAAGTGAAAGAGTACTGGGCGGTCTCACACAAAGAAAGATTTAGAAAACAGAGGGGGGTTTAGCACTGTTCAGTCCTCCCTTACAGCAATTCATGTGTTTACAACTTGGTTTTGAGTTGTTTTCTATCCTCCATTATAACATACTCTTTCTCATAATGTCCTGCCTTTAATTAGTATTTTATTTTCTTTTCTTTGATCAGAAACAGAACACAGAGCTTTGACACCTGCTCGCCAAATGTACTTGGCTTCAAACTATGACTCTCATGGGTGTGGACTCAGGCAGATCCCACTGACTTCAGGTTCTGTCTGGCTAGGGCAACACTGCTCTAGCCTTCTAAGTTTGAAGACAACAGAGAAATAAAGAAAGCAAAGAGGTATAAAATTAATTTATTTCATGCAAGACTGCCTGGAGAGAGAATGGGACTGGAAAGACATCTCTGAGACGTATGGTTTTAAGAGCCCACACTATCCAGTTGGCCACATAAGATGATTGGAAGTTCTCTGTAGAAATACAACCCCTAAATCCTTGTCCCCGTATGCCTTTCCTGGTCAGGCAACAAAGAACTTATCCAGATATACTTTCTTCAAAAGACTTCACTGTCCACTGCTGCTCCAAAGGGGTTTGATAGCCCTGAGGAGTCATTCCTATGTTTGCAGCAAGTCCACTGACCAGAAAAACACCTTCCTACTGCTGTCCTTCCTTACCTTCTGTGTCTCCAAGTCCCAGCTGTCCAAAATCATTCTTTCCCCAAGAATACACAGCTCCAGAGAGTGACACGACAGTGCTGTGAGCTCCTCCAGCAGCAATCTGAGCGAGTGGGATGCCTTTTAGTCTTTTCACCAGCTGTGGCTGAGGTGTGAGCATGGTTTGGCTCCCCACTCCAAGCTGTCCATGACCGTTCTGACCCCAGGTAAAAAGCGCACCTCCTTCACACACAGAACAAAAGGAAACAGCTCAGACTCACTGCTTTCCTTGGGTCTTTGCACTTTGGGAGTGGGAGTGAAAATCAGTGCTGTTGTGAGACTATCATCAGTAGCCAAAACTCCCTGTCTGCTTCTGACCCCTTCGGGGCAGTCCCATGCTGCCCGTGTGACTCAGCACAGCACAATTAAAGGCAGGGTGTTTCCACCTCCAAAGCCATACTTGCAAGAAGTTCCCCACCAGAGATGTGCTCCAGCTTAAGAATGAGCAGGTCTGGTGACTGCGGAGTGGGGCAGCCACGTCTGCTCTCCACAACATGCCTTTGTGGAGGGGTAGTGCTCAGGAACTGAAGAGAGACAGAGCTGCAGGTCCTTGGGTGCCAGGAGGAATGGACAGTGCTGGTAGTGCACTTTGTGTCCCCCACCCATCACTCATTAGTCTCTAATGGTGTCACCAACTACTGGAAGGAGTTCAAACCCTTCCTGCTGAGAGCAAACCTGCCATAATGTGACTCCCATTTGGAGGAAAATTGTGCTTGTAAGAGGCTACCTCTGGAGAGCGCCATGGCATGCTGGTCCCCACATGCTATTTGAACAATACGCTGGTCTTGCAGTTCTTTCACCAGCCTACAACAACAAGGGGGAAAAAATATCAAAATAGATAGATGTTGTGCCATAACACTGAGTAAAGGAAGAAGATCCTCTGCCCACCAAGTCCTAACATTTTTAGCAGGAATTATGTGGAAAAATACAGGTCACCTTAGCTGATTTTCCCTGCTCTTGTGCTCGTCTGCTGCACTGATTTGGTTGCGGTTTGCACCATGGGAAGCTGGAAGAGTATTAGGCTCAGCCCTGGGCAAGTTAACAGAAAATCCCACAGCAGACTGCTGTGGCATTTTTAGATGACGGTTACCCTCACAGGTTAGTCAGAAGGTGGCAAGGTTCGGATGTGCTTGGGTCTTTCACCCACAGCTTTCCCAAGCCACATCTGGTTTGCAAGTCATCTGCATTACTCTGGCATATGCTACCAAACCTTACTAAGCTTGAGAGAAAGCCATCTCATGTGCATCTCAAGCAGCTCAGACCTTGCTATTACCCTCAAAATCAGCACACTTCTTGCTGGGTACAAAAGAAGATAAAGTTTGGGGTACTAGGAATAAATATGTTCCAGTTCCCCCTCTACAACAGGAACACGCCTCAGTCTCTTGCACGTGACCTTTGGAAAGTGGGCCACCTTCTCTGACCGTTACCAACACACACCTCCACCCCATGAGAGCTTCTTACCGTGTCTTACAGCAGCCAGCTAAAGCTGTAGCCCACTGTTCAGAAACCTTCCCATCAGGGGAGAGAACGAGCGTATGTGTTGCATCATGGTTTGAACATTGCACTTTCTCATTCCCCTGCGACTGCGCGAGTTCTGCAGAACAAATACGGACAGGCACAACAGTCATGTTAAGGCAGTGGTCACCTTAGCCATCTCAGCCGGTCCCCAAGATCTCTGTCTGCTACTGCCTTCACCAAGAGCTTCTGCTCTTCAGGAACAAATGAGACAAGTGCATATGACTTATTTTCTCCAGCCCCTTGGGGTTTCAGTGTCCTGCCCACTGCTTGGTTTCATGTCAGACAACTCTCCTGGCTACCACTAAAAGACATTTTTCTGTCTCTCAGGCTGCTGTGTCACCAGCTCCCCAGACGATCAGCAAAACATCAGCAGAAGCAGTCTGTTGCTCTTGCACAGCTGTGGAGTGTCCTGGGGAGATAAAGCACTTCCTGAGGGATCTGATCACCCCAGATTTGTCACAGCCTTGGGGATGGGATGCCTCGAAGGCCGATGTTTTACAAGACACTGGAGAAGCCAGTGACAGAAAATGCACGCATATTTCCAGCAGAAGGAATTTCCTTCTGGTCTGCAGCTGATGGACTGCAGGTGCTTTCCTGACCCCGAGGCACTACATCTCCTCAGTCACTTGCGTGTGGCCCTTCCGCAGCACAAGTGTCTGACAGCCAGGATGCCCAAAAGCGGACGTCAGTCAGTCATCAGGCAAAGCCTTCCCTGATTTACCTAACGCCTCCGAGGCCTCCCTGCCCAGCCTCCTCACACCTCCCCAGCTTAACCACCACACGGAAGGGAGAGGGAAGCCCGGGAGCGCTCCCCGCAGGGGCTGCCCGCCTCCAGCCTGTCCAGCAGCTCCCGCGGCGGCTCGCTCTGTCCCGGAGCCGGCACCGCAGATCACCGCGACTCCAGCGCCTTCATCTCCAC
>VZRW01010833.1:0-16121 GCA_013398125.1 Aegotheles bennettii
GTGTCAGTGTTTCGGGGTGATAAGGCCATGGGTTGTGTGTGTATCCTGGGGTGTGTTTAGGAGGTGTAGTGGGGAGTTCATGGGGTGTTTGTGTGTGTGTGAGTGGGGTGTGTGGGGGTGTTCACGGGTGTTTTTGTGGGTAGCTGGGGGTGTTGGGTGCGTGTTGAGGGGCTGTAGTTACAGATGCATGGGGCTATGGGCTGTGTGCCTGTTGCAGGGGAGACTTATCCCAAATACTGGGATAGAATCATAGAATCATTCTGGTTGGAAGGGACCTCCAGGGTCATCAAGTCCAACCTCTATCCCATCATATTCCTAACCATTGAACCATCAGACCATGGCCTCAAGTGCCTCATCAACCCGTTTTTTGAACACCCCCAGGGATGGGGACTCCACCACCTCCCTGGGCAGCCCATTCCAGTGCCATGATTCACCATAGTCCAGCTGTGCCGGAGTACGGCTGAGTGGAGACACCATCAGGTGGCACTGGGGGACCATCTCCTGCTACAGGGCATGGGGCCAGAGCCATGAAGCACCTTGGAGCTTCATTTCCGAGGTCTGAGGAGCGGTGACCGGTGTGGTTCTTCTCCTGTCACCTCCACAAGTGACAGGGGAAAGGGGACAGGGGTAGGAGGAACAAGGGGGAAAGCAGAAACCCCATGAGTCGTCGACCCACGCCGGTGTCTGCGTTTCACCATCTGGAGATGGAAAATAACACCCGTGATCCCAGCCCCTCGTTTACTTCTCCATGAGCCAGCAATGTGCCCTTGTGGCCAAGAAGGCCAATGGCATCCTGGGGTGCATTAGAAAGGGGGTGGTCAGTAGGTCAAGAGAGGTTCTCCTCCCCCTCTATTCTGCCTTGGTGAGGCCACATCTGGAGTCCTGTGTCCAGTTCTGGGCCCCACAGTTCAAGAAGGACA
The DNA here is from genome assembly GCA_013398125.1 of Aegotheles bennettii. NCBI lineage: Eukaryota > Metazoa > Chordata > Aves > Caprimulgiformes > Aegothelidae > Aegotheles > Aegotheles bennettii. The sequence goes on from VZRW01010833.1 coordinate 921, forward strand.
GGGAACTGCTTGGGAGAGTCCAGCACAGAGCCACAGAGATGCTGAAGGGAGTGGAACATCTCCCTTATGAGGAGAGGCTGAGGGAGCTGGGGCTCTTTAGCTTGGAGAAAAGGAGACTGAGGGGGGACTTTATGAATGTTTATCAATATGGAAAGGGGGAGGGTCAGGAGGATGGAGCCAGGCTCTGCTCAGGGATGGCCAGGGATAGGACAAGGGGGAACGGGTGCAAGGTGGAACACAGGAGGTTCTGGGTGACCATAAGGAAGAACTTTGTCACTGTAAGGTGACAGAGCCCTGGACCAGGCTGCCCAGAGAGGCTGTGGAGTCTCCTTCTCTGGAGACATTCAAACCCCGACTGGATGCATCCCTGTGTGCCCTGCTCTGGGTGCTCCTGCTCTGGCAGGGGGTTGGACTGGGGGAGCTTTGGAGGTCCCTTCCAACCCCTGACACTGATTCTCTGATTCTGTTTTAGGAGGTGACACTCCTCACGTGTCCCTGACAGCAACCCTTTGCCTGCAGGCTGACACCTCAGTTTTGGTTACTCTTGGAAGGACCTGGTTGAAGCAAAGTAACATCAGAACCAGTGAAAATTTTCCTCTATTTCTTCCCCCCTCTCCCCAGGGACGCTGCAGTCGAGATGGCCATGACAGGACTGTATGAAACGGGTGATGAGAGCAACTACAGGACTCACTGCTTCCCTGCCAGGGACATTTTGTGCACGAGGAAAGGTGACACTTCTCTGGCAAGGTCACTCTGCAGAATAATGTCGTGTCCATAGGGCCAGGTCCACCACCTGCCCTGTTCTTGGGCTGGGTAGAGGGTACATTCAGCTGTGGTTTCTTGTGTCAGCATCCCAGACAGACAACAGTTGATAACAGAACTTAAAATGGTGCCCAGAAAGTCTTAAAATTTAAAGTTTCATTGAAATGAAGAGGGCACAGATGTTACATGAGGGGTTCCTCAGCCATCTCCACGTGCTGGCAGGAGGGAAGCTTCAGGCAGGCACGTGGAGAGCACAGCGTGGTTCTCCAGCAGCTAGAGCTTCTCCTTTTGCTCTGGGCTTTGAAGAGTCACGTCTGTGGAGTGCTTAAGAAAATAGCAGAAATGTCTTCTAACGTTAGAGAAGTGGTGGAGAGGTCTACTAGGCTGGCCAAGGATCTGGAGCACGGGACTTTCTAGGAGAGGTTGAGGGTGCTGAGCTTATTTATCTGGCCAAGAGGAGTCCCAAGAGGAGATTGTGGTTTACAGCTACCTGAAGGACAGCTATGAACTCCTCTTAATGGTGGCAGGTGGCATAACTAGGCCAAAAATGCCACCTTGAGAGGTTTAGGTTGGATGCTAGTAGGAACTTCTTCACTGAGAGGAGGTGCAGCTCTGGGCCAGATTGTCCTGGGAGGTGGTGGAGTTGCTAGACAAAGCCATGATTGACTGATTGGATGTTGCTGATGGTCCTGCTTTGGGAGAGAGGTTTGATTTGAGACCTCCAGAAGGCTCTTCCACATTTCTACATCTGCAACTTACAGCCCCATTAACATCTATAAAGCAAGATGTTTCTCCTCTTCCATGGCTCTGGCTGTAGCTTTAATGTTCCTATCTTAAATTTGTGGTCACTGAACATTTTATACTTCAGCATTTCCCTTTGAGAAGGGCACAGTTGCAGGGTTGGGTCCTCACCTTACCATGTTCCTCTGTCTTGGTCCATCACAGTGCCAGGGTCTGGGCGCTGGGTGCTGACACGTAGAGCTACCCCAAGGGTTTGGACTGAGAAGAAGACCACCAGGAAGACACCACAGCAGAGGAGAAAGCCCCCAGAGCCTGCCCCCATGGAAGAGAATGTCCTAGATGAGCCATTTCTGGTGAGTGCAGGTTTCCTCTGTTACTGCCTTTCTGGTAGTGCTCTGTGGAGCTGGGGAGATCCTGCTTCCCATCTCTGTGCCACCTTCTCCCCACTTAGAATCATAGAATCATTATGGTTGGAAGGGACCTCCAGGGTCATCAAGTCCAACCTTTATCCTGTCATATTCCTAACCATCAGACCAGCAGACCATGCCCTCCAGTGCCTCATCAACCCCTTCTTTGAACACCCCCAGGGACGGTGACTCCACCACCTCCCTGAGCAGCCCATTCCAGTGCCCAACCACCCTCGCAGTGAAGAACTTCTTCCTAATCTCCAACCTAAACTTCCCCTGATGGAACTTGAGGCCATTTCCTCTCGTCCTGTCATCAGCAATCTGGGAGAAGAGACCAACACCAGCCTCACTACAACCTCCCTTTAGGTAGTTGTAGAGGGTGATGATCCAAGACACCAGGTGCCCCCCTCACCTGGGGACAGGTGAGGGCTGGTTTTGGGGCTTGGGGCCCAGGACACGACATAGAGGGTTGCTCTAGGAACAACCATTTGTGTTCCTTTTCTGTTTTTTTTTTTCCAGATGAAGCACCACCGTTTGAAGAACCCCTCTGATCTGTGCTCTGTGGACATAAGCAGCCAAAATCTGGTGTCTGTGAGTATCAGAGAATCAAGAAGTGTTAGGGGAAACACCTTAAAATTGTAAAAGTTTACCAGGTTAGCACATGAGTGGCCAGAGATCAGATGAGACACACATTAGAAGCAGGCAGATTTCCTGCACAGGAAGGTGAGCCAGCCAGCTGTGAACAGGCTTGGAGGATTTCTCCTACAAACTTTTGGATCACAGAATCCCAGACTGGTTTGGGTTGGAGGAGACCTTAAAGCTCACCCAGTGCCACCCCCTGCCATAGGCAGGGACACCTCCCACCACACCANCCTCTGGCACTTGGAACCCGTTGCCCCTGGTCCCATCACTGCCTGCCCTTGGCACCAGTCCCTCTCCAGCTTTCCTGGAGCCCCTTCAGGCACTGGAAGGTGCTCCAAGGTCTCCCCGGTGCCTTCTCTTCTCCAGGCTGAACACCCCCAACTCTCTCAGCCTGGCCCCAGAGCAGAGCTGCTCCAGCCCTCGCAGCATCTCCGTGGCCTCCTCTGGACTCTCTCCAACAGCTCCGTGTCCTTCTGCTGTTGGGGACCCCAGAGGTGGCCCCAGCACTGCAGGGGGGGTCTCACAAGCGGAGCAGAGGGGCAGAATCCCCCCCCTGGCCCTGCTGCTCATGCTGCTTTTCATAGAATCATAGAATTATAGAATCACTCTGGTTAGAAAAGACCTTAAAGATGATAGAGTCCAACTGTCAACCCAGCACTGCCAAGTCCACCACTAAACCATATCCCCAAGGGCCACATCCAGACTTTCTTTGAACACCTCCAGGGACAGTGACTCCACCACTTCCCTGGGCATTTTGATGCAGCCCAGGATCCCGGGGGCTTTCCGGGCTGCCAGCGCCCATGGCCGGCTCATGGGGAGCTTCTCCTCACCCAACACCCCCAAGTCCTTCTCCTCGGGACTGTTCTCCATCCATTCTCCACTCACCCTGTGTTTGTGCATGGGATTGCCCCAACACATGTGCAGGACCTTGCCCTTGGCCTGGTTGAACTTCATGCAGTTTGCACGTGGATCCCGTCTTCATAATGGTCTAATGGTCAGGAATATGATGGGATAAAGGTTGGACTTGATGACCCTGGTGGTCCTTTCCAACCATAATGATTCTATGAGTCTATGATTCATAACCAAATTAATTTGGTCTGCCATGGTCGCAGACCCTTCCCCTTGCAAAATTCTCTTCTTTGGGTTTAGAGATGTTCACCTCAACCATGGTAGGAGAAGTTCAGTTGGAGGAGTGACTTGTATCTGGGCTCGTGACTAATTTGCAATGCAAAGGGGGAAGGAGCTGAGGTGCTGATAGGTTTTTAGGGCCTTTTTAGGGTTCCCTCCTGGTGCTGGGAAGGACAGATGTGCTAAGTCGTGGGGTGGCTACGTTTGCTGGGTCACACCTAGGTGTGAAATCTGGCCCAGGAGCTCTGCGACACGTGAAGAGGGGGCAAGATCAGCAGTGAGGATGCAGAGGGGGCTTTGCTTTGGGGCTGCACGAGCCCAGGTCTTCTGGATGTTGGTCACTGAGGCAGCTGTGCATTAAATGCATGCTCTGAGGGGTCCTGTCCATAGTCAGGAAACCAAAAGAAGACCTAACTATGATTTAGCATTGTGATAAAAGGAGAGATCCCGTTGTTCCAGATCAGTTTAGGGCTGGAGCAAGCTGATTGATTTTTATTTCCTGTCATTTTCAGGCTAAAGAAGATGATTTTGAGAAATTTGATTGCGTTGCTTTTATAAATGCTGCTGAGAACCTGCTGACACTTGGTAAGGGGTGGCATTACCACAAAATAGATGCTGTTTTGCAACCTGGGGAAGGTTACTCTTGTCTGAGCAAAGGTCTACTAGAGCTTTACAAAGAGGTTTAAGATACACCTGCAGTGCTTGTTGGCAGAATTGCTTCCTTCCTCTTACTGAACTGAAATCCTCGTGCTAATTCCCTTTATTGTAACCATAATTGTGTGCCACTGTGGTGTCCTTTTCATTGTTAGAAAACAAAGGAGATCCCCATTTCATATGTAGAAGGGTGGAATAATATAATGGAATAATGAATGAGATCACCCCAGAGTCTCAGAAGGTTTATGGTAGAGCTGGGAGGTGAATCCAAATCCAGCATCATGGGCTCAGTTAATTTGAAGAAGAAAAAAGGAGATCAGTTCATAACTTGCAGAAGATAAAAGCTAAATGTTCCCATCAGTGGCTTCAAGCATGAATCCATGATTGGGTTATTCCAATCTGGGGTGGGAGGAATGTGTGAAAGCAAGTCAGATGTCTAAGGAGCAGGCTGGTGTGGTATCATGTCGTATGGACAAACATCTAACTGAGCTGGCATTTTCATAGAATCATGGCATTTAGGTTGGAAAAGACCTTTGAGATCACCCAGTCCAACCATTAACCCAGCACTGCCAAAGCCACCACTGACCCATGGCCCTCAGCACCACATCTCCACGGCTTTGAGATCCCTCCAGGGATGGGGACTCCATCACTGCCCTGGGCAGCCTGGGCCAAGGCCTGACAACTGTTTCAGTGCAGAAACTGTTCCTCAACTCCAACCTAAACCTCCTCTGTTGCAACTTGAGGCCATTCCCTCTTGTCCTATCACTTGCTCCTTGGGAGCAGACACCAACACATGCCCACTGGTACTACTCCTTCTTTTGTTCTTGCTAGTTTTGGTCCATTCCAGACCTGGACAAGACATGGTTTGTTTTGTTACTGCTGTTCCTCACTTGCTGGAGCATTTTCTTTTCTACCCTTGCAGAGCCATTTCGGAAGTTTCCAGGACTGCGAGAACTGGAGCTTTCCTTGAACAGACTGAGAAATGTGAAAATCACAGCTGGAGACTTCCTGCATTTGGAAGTAAGATGAGGGAGCTCTGAGAACTTCTTCATCTCCTCCTATCCATTATGCTGAAGCCTACACGTGTGTCCCTGCAGCGTGAGTTCTCTGAAACTGCAGGGCCATCCACCACTGCAGTGTGGTCTCCTCCACACTCTGCTCCACCATCCTCCTCCTCTCCAGACAGGGCTCTGCCATTTCCCCAGCTGCTGGGCTGCCTTTCTAACACAGCAAAGGGCTCAGTTTGGGTTTTTTTCTTTAAAAAAGAGACAAAGTGGATCCTAAAACCAAGCAACTGGGCATGGTAGGGTGGCTCCAGTTGTCCTCTCCCTCCAGCTTGGAGTGGATCCCTGCTGTAGAAAGCTCAGGCTCTGGCTCAGCTGCACTGACTTCACATTTGCTCTCTTTGAGGACAAGTCCTTGCCTGCATTCCTCTGGTTTCTGATTGCTGCTGGATGTGAAGCTTTATCTTAAAATGTTGATTTCTTCTTTTCTTCTTCAAAGAATTGTTGGTGGCTCAGCTGTCAGGTCTGTACGCTCCGATCCTGGCCTCCTTCTTGCCTGCAGGCTTTGGGAGGTCCCCAAATCCATGAAATGTAGGAGAGCTTCTCCCACGTTTCTCCTGTACACTGTTGGTAACCCACTCAAGTGTTTGACTCCATCAGTGGGCACGTGCCCAGGTGATGGGCAACCAAATTTCCAAGACTCATGAGGCCACAGCTGATCCTGTGCTTCCCTGTGTGAGCTACAAAAGGTGGGGATGAGACCCACCTAAACTCCCCTTCCTACCATGCCCTCATGGATTCCAGCATCATCCATGACCAGTGTCCAGGATCTTGTTTGCTGACAGCACAAAGAAAGCAGCCCTGGGAAGGCTGCTTGGAAATTCTTATTTGCAAGATGCTTTGAGCTCCTCCTGGGGAAATGCAGCCTATTGTAATGCCCTGGCAAAGCTGTTCCTGTTCATGTATCCTAGAAACCCTGGTCCTCACTCCCAGCAGGGTCTGCTCCCTGGCTTTCTCCTGGCTGTTGTCACATGTGTGAGTGGGGAACCAGCCCTGAGCACTTCCCCACTGCAAGTGAAGTCCCTGCAAGTCCAAGACACAGCATGACTCCAGGGTGGGTGGTAGCATGGCTAAAAGTCTCCTGTAAATATTTAATATCTACCTGGAGAAAGCCAACAGAGATCATTCTTTGCTCCAGGGGATTGTTTCTTCTCTTTCCTTCAGGATCTGGACCTCTCCTACAATAACTTGTCCCCCCAGGACATTTGGACACTGGGAGATTTGTCCCAGCTCAAAGTCCTTCGCTTGACAGCCAACGGGCTGCAGTCCCTGCCTCCAGACCTGTCCAGCTCCAGGGGGTGAGTGCAGAGAGCAAGAGCTGCTCTGGTTCAGTGGGAGCTGCCCATCTGCTGGTGGGATGTGCTGGGCAGGCAGACGGGGTGGTGGAGTGGTGGGGCTGGCAAGGTTGATGAGAGGGGACCTTATAGAATCATAAAATCATCAAATGGTTTGGGTTGGAAGGGACCTTAAAGCTCACCCAGTGCCACCCCCTGCCATGGGCAGGGACACCTCCTACCACACCACGGTGCTCCAAGCCCCAGCCAACCTGGCCTTCAACACCTCCAGCACCCACAACTGCCTTGGGCAACCTCTGCCAGGCTCTCACCACCTTCATCTCCTGCTCACNCTCCAGCTTTCCTGGAGCCCCTTCAGGCACTGGAAGGTGCTCCAAGGTCTCCCCGGTGCCTTCTCTTCTCCAGGCTGAACACCCCCAACTCTTATCAACACTTATAAACATCTACAGGGGGTGTCAAGAGGATGGGGTCTGACTCTTCTTCAGTGGTGCCCAGTGACAGGGCAAGAGGCAATGGACATGAACTGGAGCACAGGAAGTTCCATTGAACATGAGGAGAAACTTCTTTATGTTGAGGGTGACAGCACTGGGCCAGGCTGCCCAGAGAAGATGTGGGGTCTCCTTCTCTGGGGACATTCAAACCCCACCTGGATGTGATCCTGTGCCACCTGCTCTGGGTGACCCTGCTTTGACAGGGGGGGTGGACTGGGTGATCTCCAGAGGTTCCTTCCAACCCTCACCATGCTGTGAGTCTGTGATGAGCAGCCTGGCATTTATCAATCCAGGCAGCAGAGCTCTTCCCTTGCAAACTGGACAATCCAGTAACCTAACAGTCAGTGCTGGGTGGCAGGGAAGTGTTATCCCAGCTCAGATCACCCAGCATATCTGCTGGCAGCAGCAGCTAGAGAGGAACCCCTGGCCAGGGATCCAGCAGCCCTGTTGGGTGGCCGAGCCACGTGAGGAAGATGCCATTTAATCATCATTAATTAGACCCTTCATGCCATAGCCACAGTGGCCATGCCAAGGTGCCCACTGTTTGCCACCATTGGAGATAAGATGCTGAGCTCAATGGTCATTTGCTTTGAGGTAGGACATCACTTTTCCATTAAAAGAATGAAACCAGTCCCAGTCCAGTCTCCCAGTGGATGCATCTTCCAGCAGTGGCAGCAAATGATGTGTTTTTCACCATCTCTTTTGGAGCATGTTATTAATGAGCCTCTTTGCATCTGCAGCTCTGCTCATTCAAGGTTTCCATCTCTGGAGGTCTTGTGGCTGGATGACAACCATCTGTCAGAGCCCAGTGTCTTTGTGAGCCTGTCTCATCTCTGCAGGTAAGGAAGCACCTGGCAGCAGTCAGCTCCAGCTTTTGGAGAGCAGTGGAGGAGAAAGGGACCTGGGGGTCCTGGTGGACAGGAGGATGACCATGAGCCAGCAATGTGCCCTTGTGGCCAAGAAGGCCAATGGCATCCTGGGGTGCATTAGAAAGGGGGTGGTCAGTAGGTCAAGAGAGGTTCTCCTCCCCCTCTATTCTGCCTTGGTGAGGCCACATCTGGAGTCCTGTGTCCAGTTCTGGGCCCCACAGTTCAAGAAGGACAGGGAACTGCTTGAGAGAGTCCAGCGCAGAGCCACAGAGATGATGAAGGGAGTGGAACATCTCCCTTGTGAGGAGAGGCTGAGGGAGCTGGGTCTCTTTAGCTTGGAGAAAAGGAGACTGAGGGGGGACCTCATCCATGGTTACAAATATGTAAAGGGTGAGGGGCAGGACGATGGAGCCAAGCTTTTTACAGTGCTGACCAATGATAGGACAAGGGGCAATGGATGCAAACTGGAGCACAGGAGGTTCCATGTGAATCTCAGGAAGAACTTCTTTCCTGTGAGAGTGCCAGAGCACTGGACCAGGCTGCCCAGAGAGGCTGTGGAGTCTCCTTGGCTGGAGACATTCAAACCCCGCCTGGATGCGTTCCTGTGTGATGGACTCTAGGTGACCCTGCTCTGGCAGGGGGGTTGCACTGGATGAGCTTTCGAGGTCCCTTCCAACCCCTAGGATTCTGGGATTTGGGGGTTGGCAGCTGCCTCCTGTCAGCAGTTGCACAGGAAAAAGCTCGAAATGAAACCCAAAATCTTTGTGATTTGCTCAGCCCAAACCCTGTTTGCTTTGGTGTTGCAAATCGGGACCAAAGGGAAGCAAACAGCCTGCTGCAGAGCATGGGCTGGCCCAACCCAGCAGGGGGCTGGGTAATGCAGCTCCTGCCTTGGCTGTCTGCTGATCTCCAGGTCTAATTGGAGAAATTTCCCTTCTTCTCCCCAGATTCATCCTTAATTTCAGCACAGCAGCTCTTGGAAAGGCTGCGGATCAGCTCCCTCTGTTTAATGTGGGTTTTCATGATTCACCTGGAGAGGAGTCATGAGGAAGAGGGGCAGCTCACATGCCCCTTGGCTGGGCTGGGCTGTGTTTGGGGACACTGCAGAGACCTTTTGATGTTCCTCTGATGCTTCCAGTGTTGCAAACTGGAAATGGGAGTTGGGTCTGGCTTGTGGCCCTGGCTCTGCCATGACATTCTTGTAGGAAACGTTGCCCACAGTGTGTGTGAGAGAGGCAGGGCAGTGGGTGAGGTTTGGGCACGAGGCTGCAGTGCAGAGTTTGGGGTTTTTGCTCTTCACTAAGCTGTCTTGTGGCTTTGGACAAGTGCATTGGTGATGTTACACTTCCATGGGAAGGTGGAACACCATTAGGGAATCCCCGCAGCTCGTCAGAGCCCTATGTGATTTCATGACCTACCAGGATGTCTCCTTGTCTGGTATTCTCATCAAGAGATGAACTTAGAGCCAGGTGACCCTTGGGCTGGTGTGGGGGACCGAAGTCAGATTCGTTTTGGTTGGAAAAGACCTTTGAGATCACCCAGTCCAACCATTAGCCCAGCACTGCCAAAGCCACCACTGACCCATGGCCCTCAGCACCACATCTACACAGCTTTGAGATCCCTCCAGGGATGGGGACTCCACCACTGCCCTGGGCAGCCTGGGCCAGGCCCTGACAGCCCTTTGGGGAAGGAATTGTTCCTCAGATCCAATCTAAACCTCCTCTGGCACAACAGGCCAGGGGCATGGGCTTCAGGGGCAACACTAGGCTGTGCCAAGAACTGAGCTTGTGGTTGGGGTTTGGAGAGGAGCAAGATGTGGGTGTCACAGATGCCTCTGCTGGCAGCTGGGAAGCCCAGCGAGGAGGCAAGTGGAGGGCCAGCTCCCTGCCAGGGTGAACAGATGGCCGGGTGTGTAGACCATAGCAACCATGGAGTTCCTCACACATTTCTTCTTCCAATAGCCTGAGGGAGCTGAATCTGGACAGGAACGGGATTTCGGCTGTCCCCTACCTGCACCAAGCTGAGAGCAGGCAGTTCTTCCTCCACCCCATGCTGGATGGTGACAGCTTCAGGGCACAGTGGTACAAGTCCCTGAGCAGCCTCAGGCAGCAGCCCTGGCTGCTCCAGCAGGAGGACATGGAGGTGCCAGCAGAGCTGGAAGAGAAGAAAGGACAGTTTGAATGTGTCATGGTCCAGAAGGACAGGGATCCAGACAGGACGGGTGAGCAGCACCTGCCTCTCCCTGCCCACACTGACACCATGGGGCTCACTTATGTCAGGGTGAGGATCTGCTCCATGTTTGGTATTGAGTGAAGCAGTTTGACAAAATTAAAACAGTGAGGGAGGGACACATGGGACCATTTTAGACACCTCAGCAAACCTGTACAGACCCTCGGTGATTACTGAGGGCTTTAGGGACATGAATCACCCTAAAGCAGACATCTCCAATGGCTTGGGCAGAGTCACAGAATCCTGGACTGATTTGGATCGGAAGGAACATTAAAGCTCACCCAGTGCCACCCCTGCCATGGTCAGGGACACCTCCAACCACACCACGGGGCTCCAAGCCCCATCCACCCTGGCCTTCAACACCTCCAGCACCCACAACTTCCCTGGGCAGCCTCTGCCAGGCTCTCACCACCTTCATCTCCTCCTCACATCCCATCTCCATCTCCCCTCTGGCACTTGGAACCCGTTGCCCCTGGTCCCATCACTGCCTGCCCTTGGCACCCTCTCCAACAGCTCCGTGTCCTTCTGCTGTTGGGGACCCCGGAGGTGGCCCCAGCACTGCAGGGGGGTTCTCACAAGAGTGGAGGAGCCTTTATCTCCTTTATCTCCTTTATCTCTCCTGAAGTTCTCCATGGTAGCTTGCTCCAAAGGAGTCATAGCGTGGTGGCTGGGAGGAAAACTGGCAAAAAAAAGGGAAAAAATTCAGGTTACAAAGCTGATCTTGGTCAGGCAGAGGGCAGGAAGGTTGTGTGAGTAGGTGGCCCTCACACAGGTTCCTCAGGTAGGTCAGCTCTCCCCTCTGGATGTCCTCACTGAAACATGCTGCAAGTGCCATGATGGGCGACACACTGGGATGTATCCAGAGGCTGCCTGGTATCTCCTGTGAGGATTGGGGTGCATGGAGGCTGCCAGTGGGGCTCCTCCAAGCACTTTTCTGTCCCACCATTCGCTGTAGCAGTTGGGTGGTCATGGAGCAGGCAGAAGGGCAACTGTTGGTGCTGGCCTGGTGGTACCAGCGTGAGGTGGGAAAAGCCCCGTGCTCATGGGCAAGGCTCCAAACCAAACTGTACCTGCGGGGTTCTCCTGGCTGCCCTGAGGCCAGCAGCAGGTTTTCTGCTGTGTTTGAGGGATGTGGACCTCACCTGGAGCTATGGGGCTGCCAGAAGCCAGCTAGGGTGGGCCTGATCCCCCTCACCTCGGGCACATCTTGCCATTGAGCCAGATCCTGCCTGACGCCGATTTGCTTCTCCAGGGTAATTCCAGCCTTTCCCATGGAAATGGCCTTAAATTGCAGCAGGGGAGATTCAGGTTGGCCATGAGGGACAATTCCATCCCTGGGAGGGTGATTGGGGGTGGGAATGGGTTGCCCAGGGAGGTGGTGGAGTCCCCATCCCTGGAGGTGTCCAAGAGGCGTCTGGATGTGGCGCTGGGTGCTGTGGGTGAGTGGGGATGGAGGTGGGGGTTGGACTGGGTGAGCTTGAAGGGCTCTTCCAACCTCAAGGATTCTATGAAACCCTCACTTTGCTTGTGTTTCATTACAGAGCCTGTTTTTCATCCTGATGCTCAGGAACACCCAACACTGGTAAGAACCATGGGCTGCTCTGTGATTTGGGGTGGGAGCTCCAAAACTTCCCTTCCCCAAAGCCTCTCAGCTGAGTTCCAATCAGCCCGTGGGGGACTCGGGGTGCCTGCAAGGCTTGTGGTGAAAATCATCCCTCATTGGGGAGATCAGGAGCAAATTTTCCCATAACCAAGGGACACTGGAGCTTAAACACATAATTCCAAATAAAAGCTGGGTCACTGCTTGTGCCTGTGCTTCCCTGCATGGGGAATTGTCCTGTGGCTCAGGTGGGGACTGAAGCTCAGGGGCTGGGAGTTCATTCTTAGCCCTGTCATCTCTTCCCCCACATTTATCTACACGATGCTCTTCAGAATCAGGGGTTTGAAGCCAAAGATTTGAGTTTTCACAGAATCATTGGATTGTTTTGATTGGAAAAGGCCTTTAAGATCATCAAACCCAACTGTTAACCCAGCCCTGCCGAGGCCACCACTGTGTCCCTCTGTGTCCCTCAACTGTGTCCCTCAACACCACGTCTACAGTTTTACCAGAACTTGAGTTAGGATTTTCAAATTATAGCCCTGTTTGAGCTCAGGAGGGTGGTATCCTGCCACCAGAGCTCTACAGAACCATAGAATCATTCTGGTTGGAAGGGACCTCCAGGGTCATCAAGTCCAACCTTTATCCCATCATATTCCTAACCATCAGACCATGGCCTCTGGAGCAGTGTCTCTGCTCACCCTTTTCCTCCTCTTTTTAAGGTTGTTTCCAAGGAGGAAAACCCATCTGCCTTGAAGACTCTGCCAGCTCCCACCATGCACAAGGACGATCGTGTCCCCTTTTCTGAACTGAAGAAGCTCAGCTTGGCCTTCAATAAGGTGATTTGGGCCCTGTGGTTCTATATGGGTGTAAAGATTCATAAAATCATAGAAAGATTTGGGTGGGAAGGGACCTTAAAGCTCACCCAGTGCCCCCCCCTGCCATGGGCAGGGACACCTCGCACCACACCACGCTGCTCCAAGCCCCAGCCAACCTGGCCTTCAACACCTCCAGCACCCACAACTTCCCTGGGCAACCTCTGCTGGGCTCTCACCACCTTCATCTCCTCCTCCCATCCCATCTCCATCTCCCCTCTGGCACTTGGAACCCGTTGCCCCTGGTCCCATCACTGCCTGCCCTTGGCACCAGTCTCTCTCCAGCTTTCCTGGAGCCCCTTCAGGCACTGGAAGGTGCTCCAAGGTCTCCCCGGTGCCTTCTCTTCTCCAGGCTGAACACCCCCAACTCTCTCAGCCTGGCCCCAGAGCAGAGCTGCTCCAGCCCTCGCAGCATCTTCATGGCCCCTTCAGCTGCTTGAGCCTGGCTTTAGTTCCTTGGGAGATACCTTGGCCTTCAGCTGCCACTGCAGAAGGAAACTGCTCTTCAGGGCTCCTGTGTCCATCTGCCAGCCCACAGGGATGTGTCAGGTCCTCTCAGGTGGGACAGGACACCTATTTAGGCAGCTGAAATGCACCCAGCTTGTCTAAACCCTTGAACCTTTGAGGGTTTCACCAGAGAACCATGAAGGATTGTCCTCCCCCTGGACTGATCCTTTGCTGGAGCTGCCTGGTGATGGCTCAGTGAGGACTTTGATGTTCTGGTGCCAGCTCATGCCTGTCTGCTGAGCCACACCAGGTTCTCAGTGTGCCCTGATGGACAATTAACACTCAACATTTAATCTCCTCTTCCTGGTGCTTTTGGCTCCTGCCCAGGGCTGAGCTCACACTGCTCTCCTGCAGGGTGAGCTGGCAGTGGACATCAGGAACCCTCATTCCTCCTGCTCACGATGGGGTGGCTCTGCTGCCATTCCCTGTGTGTCCTTACCCTGCTTTAGGTCAGTGCCATGTCACTGAGCTCGTTTCTGGCTGCCATGCCCTGGCCAGGCTCTGATTTGGACAGCAGGGTGGAGAGCTGCAGCTCTTCCAAGCAGGAAAAAAGCCCTGCTTCTACCTCACAGCTCTTCTGAGCGTTGGAGGCACCAAGTCCTGCTGCTGCAGCAGGCAGGGGGGAGAGGGAAACACTGCCTCTGCCCTCCCTAGTCATGGAATCCCAGAATCCCAGACTGGTTGGGGTGGGAAGGGACCGCAAAGCTCATCCAGTCCCCCCCCCTGCCATGGGCAGGGACACCTCCCACCACACCACGCTGCTCCAAGCCCCAGCCAACCTGGCCTTCAACACCTCCAGCACCCACAGCTTCCCTGGGCAACCTCTGCCAAGGCCTCACCACCTTCATCTCCTCCTCACATCCCATCTCCATCTCCCCTCTGGCACTTGGAACCCGTTGCCCCTGGTCCCATCACTGCCTGCCCTTGGCACCAGTCCCTCTCCAGCTTTCCTGGAGCCCCTTCAGGCACTGGAAGGTGCTCCAAGGTCTCCCCGGTGCCTTCTCTTCTCCAGGCTGAACACCCCCAACTCTCTCATCATCCAACGTTCTGGTTTTTAATCAATCTTATTACGTCTGGGTTTGGTTCCTAAAGACCTGAGGATGAAATTGAGGCTTGGGATGAAACTCTACAGCCTCTGGCATGGCTTGGTGCTCAGAGCCAACAGTGACCTGGTTTATCTTGCAGATCTCAGATGAGGCAGCTCTCTTACCCGTGGCTTTCTTCCCGTGCCTGGAGGAGCTGACATTCCACAACAACCCTCTTACCACCACCCGGAGAGGTACAGTATGAGCTCCTGCTCCATCCCTCCCTTCTCCATGAGCTCTCTGGGATGGGGACCATGTTGCTTTTTGATCTTCAGACACTCCTGCCACACTACCCCTGGCCCTCAAGGAGATGCTTTAATAATTTCTGCTCTCTAAAGAGCAACACAGATGAACACTGCTCTTGCAAGCTGGTTAATAACCTGCTGTGCTCCTGGCCCCATCGAAGTCTGTAACAGCCCATCCTGGACCCTGGCAGTGCAGTCTCAGGCTAAATTTTATCATAGAATCATCAAGGTTGGAAGAGACCTTCGAGATCACCCAGTCCAACCCCCACCTCCATCCCCACTCACCCACAGCACCCAGCGCCACATCCAGACGCCTCTTGAACACCTCCAGGGACGGGGACTCCACCACCTCCCTGGGCAACCCATTCCCACACCCAATCACCCTCCCAGGGAAGAGAAACTCTGTGCACCAACTTGTGCATTTTATAGCTGGGTCAAAATCTTTGTCACTGTCAGAGTGACAGAGCCCTGGGCCAGGCTGCCCAAAGAGGCTGTGGAGTCTCCTTCTCTGGAGACATTCAAACCCCACTGGATGCATCCCTGTGTGCCCTGCTCTGGGTGCTCCTGCTCTGGCAGGGGGGTGGACTGGGGGGGCTTTCCAGGGCCCTTC
>VZRW01010834.1:0-51786 GCA_013398125.1 Aegotheles bennettii
GCTCGCTGCTCCGCGTGCTCATTCCTATTCCTTTGAATAGGTTTAGCTGTGATCAAACCTCCAAGTACAACTATTTTTAATGTAAACAAATGGGAGTTGAAATGCCCAACAGAAGTGAATTTGACTGAATACGGGTCTCCTCATGTGTGGTCAGACCTGAAGGCAAGGGTAGATTCAAAACCAATAAGCCTGATGTAACCAGGTTGCACAGAACAGCTTTTCACATTGCACACACAGATCAATTATGTAGCTTTGTCCACATTTATCTAGGACTGCTGAATATCTAGAGGTCCATCTAGCCCAGCCTGTATAGTTGCTTCTGTCTAATGAAGATTGTTTAATTAATATTCTTTATTTTTCCAACCCTTGGCCTTATTCAAAAAAAAGCACTTAAATCTCCTTGAATCTAGCCGAAGCCAGCTGACATGCTTACTAACTGAGACAAATTTTTGCCTGCCAAAGGTTTTAGTCTATTTTGAGACCACGCTATAATAATAAAAGCAAGTAGTAAAAATTATTATTAGTGTATCAGACAGTAGTAGTGTGAAGAGTAAACCAAAAAAGTTTGGTGTTCCTGACACCTTTGATTTTTTGCTCCAGATACTGTTTTTAAAATATGCCATTTTTCAAGCTACTGGATATTTCCAATTAAAGTAGTCAAATAAGCTAGAGAGCCTATTAGCTAATGTCTATCAGCCATACACAAAGCCTACCCAAAGCAAGTGGCTTTCATTATTTCCAATAGAGACTGAAAGTTACGGGATTAAAGAAATTGATTCCAATTATTTAGGATCCCATTCCAAGTGCATATAATAAATCAAACCATAAGTGACATCAGCCTTACTGAAATACAACAATTGCATCTTGACCACAAATGAGTATGTGCTTAGCCATTGGCTATTTCTTTTTTCAGGGGGAATTTCAGGTATGCGGTGGAATTCCAGCTACTTGCAGAAAGTCCAGCCGCATGGTCATAAATAGCATTTTGTGGCATGTAAACTTTGGATGACTAAGATTTGGTTATAAAATAACATAACACTCCATATTGGGAAATCTTTTTAAAGTTGAGTGGTTCTTTTTATTCTCTATATATCAGCTTCCTAATGGCTTTTCAACAGTTTGAGCCATTTTCTAAAATTACCACAGCTGCTTCACATTAGTTATGGGGTTTTGTTGCTAAGAGACCTTCTGCTTTCTAAGTCTTACTAGATCCTAAAACTAGATTTTTTTTGTTGTTGGTTGTATATTCACAGCAAAACACTACTATGAAATGAGATCTGGTATAACTTTTCCCTCCAAACTAGTTCAAAGGGTGCAGAAACATTTAAACTGCTAATAGCAGCATTGTCTTGGGCAATGCTGTCTCATTCCTATTAACTAAGCAAGTAGTTTCTATGAAACATCCAGTATGTTTTGTATTTTCCTTGACATTTTTTCACTGCACATTGAACAGGGCTGTATTTTGTATTTGTTTTACAGTTTTGACAGTAATCATGATTCCATTAACAAGCATATTTAAAAACAGAATCCAGGAAATTCACCAATTCACAAGGAATGGGAGATAGCTTCTACAAGAAGGGAGCAGCACATACCTGAGAGCAAGAAGGTTTTGTATGTTCATTTCACTCCCATTCTGTTCACTGAGCAGTCATTTCCATTCAAGTGGTGTGCTACCATTTAGTTCTGACCACTAGTTTCATTGCTTGGACCATATGTAGACAAGGTAAAAATGAACAACAACCAGGTCTCAGAATACAATTAATCAGTAGGCTCTAGCTAGAATATAGGTGATGGGAAGTGGAGAGAGGTATGTGATAGATGGAAATGGATAAGGACTTGCAGGAATACTTGCATCAGAAATGTAATCAGGAGTAGACCAGTCCTGAAAGAGTGAATCAAAATATGTACCTGAGCAATCCCCAAATGTAGAACTGATACTTTCTTTCATGATAACCCAGTGCCTCCACCTCATCTGGGCAGGGGTGGCCATTTTCAGCTGAAAAATTGGGTGGTGTATGAGAGAGGGATGCAGGGCTGCCAGGTCTCAGTTCAGGAGATGAAGAGCAGAAGGAGACAGGAGATCTATAGGAAGATTTGCAGATTTACTCCCAGTACAGGAGAAAAAACTGTACATGGGGCTTCTCTGGATAACACTTCATGTCAGGAACAGGAATGTGTTGGCAAAATTACAATTATTGTAATGCTAAGGCTTTCTTTATTGTTAGTTTTTACATCACACCACTGAAGATTTGGTTTTGTGATTCCAGAATCACAACACAAAACACATGGCCTTTCCCTCTTCCTTTTCTTTCCCATTGGGTGCTTCTTGACTAAATAATTGGTAACAAGTGGTTAATTGTGAGGAACTAACCTGGAACACGAACAAACAAGGTACTTGAGAGGAATGTCCAGCTGGTACCTGTAGCCAGTGCAGGATGAAAAAGATAATATAATTCAGAAAAATTATATATAAGAATAATTTGAGATAATAGTGTGATTAGGAAATCGGGTGTCTAGAAATTAAGTACAAACAAGGAAAATCAGTGGTTATTATGATGAGGAAATTGAGCAGATTGAGCCCTCATACCTGTATTTTCAGTTCTGCCCAATGAACTAAACCAAGGGATGAGAGAGAAAACATTTTTGATCTGCAATCTTAAGACTTCAGAGAGTTGAACAATCTAGCATTTAACCACCTTATTATCTGCTGCTGAATCCTTGATCTTGGCAAATTTCAAAGTTTTGGTGTGACAGGAAAAGGGAACAAAAAGGACTGTGAAAATGCAGTATCATTACTACCATTTAATTACAAAGGAAAGATTCAGGTTATACATGAAGGAAGACTCTATAGTGGTAAAGACTGTGAAGCATATTTCTTAGAGGAGGAGCAGAGTCTCCACTATTTGAGGTTTCTCAGAATAAGTTTGACAAACTGTTGGTGACAGCGGTGTAGCAGATCCTGTCTTGCAGGAGAGGAATAGTCATCTTCAACAGCACATGATAGTATTTCAACCCCAAGACAAAATTTCTTATAGCCCAGGAAGAGAAACACATGAGAGACAGGTTTTTGCAGTTCTCACTTGTCTGGAAAGACTGCCACTATTAGGTTGATTTCAAGTGTTATTATAGGAATAACCCATGCACATATCATGAGTCAAGAATATGCATGGTAATTAACCCTAGCTACTAAATATGACTGAAGTCAGTAGGTATTATCGATGTAAAATTAGAAGGTTAAAGCATATCATATCCTTATAAAAAATGAAAGGAACTATTTGACATTAAGTAGAGCTTTACTGTTCTAATACTATATTCAGTATGTTCCTGGGAAGACAATGGTAAAATCTTTACTGTTTTCTTGAAAAAAAACTAGGCGGTTTTTAATAGTAAATAAGAATCCACTGGATGAATTACATAGTATTTGCCTATGTTATGATATGTGACATTGACACACAAACTCAAGATTGATCTAGACTGGAATAAGGTTTCAACCACTAGGGAACATAATATTTTTACAAAAATAGACTTGTGATTCAGATAATGATATTTCCACAGTATTATTTATTTGTAATGTCTGACAGTGTGCTTGGCCCTGTAGAAGACAAGCTAAAAAGTTTTCCTGTCTTGGGAATACACAACCTTAGGCCCCACTCGTAGAAAGATTTATGTTTGAATAACTTGAGAAATCTCACTGGGATTTAAACATAATACTGAATTTATAAAATTGGTGCATGTGGCCAGTGAGTGGGATTACGGTCCAGAACATGGAAGGAAGAACGTAGCATAGCATTAGTAGTTATTTGACCCACATCCTAAGTGTTTTGTTGAGCACACTGAAAAATTTGCACCTCTGCTGCAAGGACCATATTTACCAAGACCAGATAATTTGTAAATTAGTAAAAATAGGGATCATAAAGTGGAATGACCCTTAAAAGAAACCCTTGGCTTTAACCTTGTTTCTTATTGTTTATATGCTCTTCAAACATTCGATATTTTATTGGCAATCATGTACCGCTCAAGCGGCAGGAGAGCTCATTGGTCTGGGTGCTGTGAGACAAACTTCTTTGAAGGCTTTTAAGTTTCCAATACCTATTCTGTTGACTAAACTGGAAGATTCAAGCAGTGCTTAACCATCCTTATTGTTAGCAAAAATTTCTAAGTTGTCTTTGAACATTGTCAGCATAATAGTGAAATGTTCAGGTATACCTGTGAACATCCAAAGGAGAAAGGAGAGTATAAAATATCAGAAATTTCAATTTATTTTTTAAAAATATTTCTTTAGTCTGACTGAGCTTGAAATTTTCTCCCGTTATTAAGTCCTTATGGAAAAAGACCTAGGAATAACTGTGTATAGTTGCTCAGTTTTCTCTCTCATTTGGCAGTATCTGTACACAGTAGGTGAATGAAAAAGACAGCCATGAAATATTTGCTAATTAAGGGATGAATTCTCTCTTTTGCTGACCCTGGATCTCACTGACACAAATAGTATGTCCACACGCACTATAAAAAAATTTTGCCCATTATATTTAACAATTAGTTCCAGCAATAAATATTAATGTATTTTCCCATAAGAACTCAGACACACAGGTAGCTGCTGGAAGTGGCATTTTCAGCCATGGTGGGCAAGTGTATTTTTTCTTGTTTCATTTTAGAGCACCAGTAACACTATTTCTCCAGACAGCTAAAAATAAAAGCTCTGCAACAAATAAAATTTTCTCAGTACTCATGTTGTTGGTAAATAGATGAACTATGTTATTTCTCCTTGTCTGTATGGAACTCAATTGCTAATTGTAAAATAAATTTTAAAATATTTTGAAACCCCTTTTTCCATTAGTTATAGAAACTACTGTGAGGAAACCTGAAGCTATTAAAATATCATTTTAGAATTAATTGCTATCTCATAATTTATAACATTGTTACAGGTCTCTATAAAATGTTAGAATAAAACTGCTTGTAACCAATTATTTTGTCCTACTAGTAATCTTAGTTTTCCTTCTTCCTCAAGACTGACCTGAATAGCTTTAATTTTTACAGTTTTGAGACTGCAGATAATTACTAGAATTTTTGACAAAACTAAATTGTATAGGACTAGGGGATGTTTATATTTGGGTTTTTTACACAAAAAAATAAGCAGTATGAAAGCTTTAAATCCAGGAAGCACTTTTCCACTCTACTGTAACTTCTAGGCAGCAGGACAACCCCTTGTATAACCTTGAGAGTGGAGAGAACTGACTTATTTATGTTAAATCTGTGCACAAATTTGTGTGCTCACCTTCTACCACTTCATTCCCAAAATCTCTTCTTTACTTAGGTCAATAGAGAAACTGAAGGTCTCTGAAGTTAAAATGTTTGATTGCCTTTTCAGACAATAATAAAAATGTTAACGGAACTGAAAATATAATATATAGTAATAACTGACATTATTATGTGACACAGCACATTTCTCTATGATAGGTGCTGTCAACTGGGGAACAATGGGATTGCCTTTGTCTCCAAGGGAGAGCTGGAGAGTCTACAAGACTAAAAAGCATCATGTGGTCATTTATACCTGTAAGCAATTTACAAAGAGCACCATTGCTTGCTAGGTTTTAAAGTAAGAAAGTTATTACATGGAGTAACTAGAGGAAAGACTAAGATGGTGAATTACTAGGCACCAGTCATCTCGATAATGTAGAGAACAAAGCCAAAATTATAAGTCAAAAAGTATGGAAAAGTATCTTTTCATACTCTCATTACATTGTTGTTCATTTGTCCCTACAAAGAAACTTTGCTTTTGGCCAGTGGTATGAAGGGAAAAATTAAAAACAGAGTTTTAAAAGCTAAAATTACAGCCAGATACTTTTGAATAGTACACTTACTGTTGTTTACATTAAGAACTTTCAGCTATTTACATTCTATTCTAATTGGAGAGAAATCAGAGCAAATCCTGTTTAAGCAGCTTTTCAGTCTCCATAGAAAATAACAAGTTAGATTTTTTTTCTAATACATCATGCTAGAAAAATATGTTGAGTATATACCATATTGCAGCTGAATGCAAAAAAAAAAAAAAGTATATTGTATACATTTAGGTTCTTTGGTTTTCGAGAAACCATAAAACTTTCTCTGAGGTTTTGTTGTTGTTTCAAAATTTCAGTGTCCACAGCAGTATTTCTTCACAGAAATTACTTCCAACCATCACAAAGTTAGAGATTCTGAACTTTGTGCGTTAGGATTCAAGAAGAGTACCCAAATCATTTTAAAAAGCATACCTGCCTAGGCAAGCATTTCCACTGAAAAGCAAAAAAACATTTGCTCTTTACAGTCTAGGTTAACGGATGTTAGAGAAGAAATGTGTTTTATGCATAAGGAGAATAGTACATTAACATTGTGTTCTTTGTCTCTGTGCTGAGCGCAGCATCAGTATAGATCACAATGTACACACAGGATTAACAAGTATGAAAATAATCTTACTAATTTTGTCTCTATTCCCCATGTCAAATGTCAATTGGCTTGTAAAAACGCAGTTCATGGGCTAAAAGCAGGAAAACTCCTAGTTTCCTACATTTTGCTGGTGAAACTGATACGAGTGTGAGCACAAGTTTCTTATTTCAAAGAAGTTGAGAGTTAATTAGGTTCTACAATAAATCTAAATAGATCCTGCAGCTGGGTTCAGATGAAGGAAAATAGCAAAACAACTCACAATCAGTTATCACTACTGCAAAATATTTTCCCCAAAAACAAACCTTCAGGAAAAGGTCTTTATCTTATCATAAAATACAAACAGTTTATTGTACTAATTTGTGTTGTTTCTTTAGTGAGACAAGCCTGTGGAAAAGTAAAACCTTCTACAATGAGGATTCAGTGTAAACTTGGAATAGACAAGACATATGGCAACTTACTTAAATTTTTTTTATTGTCTAAATAGAGGTGCTCTTTTGAGACAACCATTCTTAAATTATTTTCTGTAAATGGCATAAAATTTTAAGTAAATATTTCCCCAGTACATCTTGAAATGTTCTCAGGAGTTGATACTGCAGGACATTGGTCTCACAGCAAAACAAGTTTTGTTGCCAGGTAATAGAAACAAGAACTTGCATAATAATCCCTCTAAAACTATGACATTGAGCCAGAGGACATATTTCAAATTAAAATAATGAAATAATTAAACCAATATAAACTTTCCAAGGCATTGTCTTTTCCAGGCAGTCAAATATATGACCTGACAGCCTTCTGAGAGTGGTGAGGAAGATGTGGGAGAGGAGAAGTATAATATCTAAGCAAATATATTTTAAAGAATTTCTGGTAAAGACAAGGTAATAAAAATACTAAGTGAATGTTCATTCAACTTCTTCATGAGTGCCTTTAAATAGACTCCAGAAAGCAAAGGTGTTAAAGGGCGAAAGTAGAAGACACATCAGGCTATCTTGAAAAAGTGCTTTCTGTGAGGGATGCAAATCAATTACCTGAGAATTTATCCTACTTGAAGCCATTTGATTTCGTTCATAATCTGCCACATATTGAGATTTAAAAGACTATGTGAAAATTATCTGGATCTGAAATATAAAATTTTTACCCCTTACAATGATCACATCAGTGCACATTATTTTATTTTATTTTTTGCTATACTAAGTGCTTGGAATAAGCAGATTTACAAGTAATTATTGAAGTTCTCATTATACTTGCACTCCTGAAATGCTTAAACTCATTTTAAAACATTATTTAACCTCCAGAGAAGGGCTAGAACAGAGCATCCTTACTAAGCAGCTGATAGATTATAGGGGAAAATGGTACCTTTTATGTGACAGAAATGTTGCCAAAAAATAGAAGAAAATCAAATTGTGGTGAATTTCCTGTATTGCCCATTTCATATAGAACTAGAATTTAATTATTTATTTTTTTAATTACGTGATGTTTTGTCAAAGAAGACGTGGAACTTTTTTAACTCCAGAGTCATAATGTGATCCCCCTGAACTTAATAGGATGATTCACACTGAATGCAGTGCATCAGACTAACTATGACTCAGTATGGGAGAAAAAGGGGGAGATGGCTGTGGCCCCACATTTCTCAAACTGTCCTAGACTCAGATGAAGTCAGTGCAGTCTGTGAGTAGAAAAGTGTTCTGCTCATTAGAGTGTAGAGGGTAGCTAAAGCACAAGGTAAAATCCTTTTTGTCTAGTTGGTTGATATTAATTTGCAAAAGTTAAATATTTTGAATTAATGTGGTAATCACTGTGCGGCTTTTGGACTTCTTGTTATCAGCTAAAAATAAACTATATTTTCAAACTCTGTTTGCAGTAGCTAGTGTCACTAGATGACCTAAGGGAATCAGTTATGTTATTGTGTTTGTTGTAAAGAGTTTGATTGAAAGAAAAGGTCAACTTTTTGTCATTAAATGTTTTAATGGGACACTAGATTCAGTTGTGTAACATAAGAAATTACAAGCTGGAGTTCAACTGTGATGAGTAAAGTGTTTTTCATAAATGAATAAGCATGATGAAAAATATATCATATTTGGGTAATAATCATATTTAGCTGGTGATAAATCCCATACTATATTTTTTAATAGGTTGATAACAGCTCCAAGTTAACCACCTATTTTTAAAGTAATTTCTTAAGAAAAAACATAAATGCTGATCTGCCTCCTACAGAGCTCCTTATGGATAAGATACTACAGAATGCTAAATATTTTTAGAAACACAATTAATTGATAAACCAAATCCTTGCCCTCAAAGCAGTCTGATAGTCTTGAAAAAGTGTTGAGTACCTACATATTAGAAATCAGGTTTCTCTGATAATTTGACTGCATTTTCCCTTATCATTTCTCTTTTGAAATTTTATAATGGTGGAGGGAAAATTAGTGTGCTATCTATGAGCTAAGACCACCAGCCTCCCCTTTAATTCGATGGTCCAAATGCTGATATGCCAACAACAATCTACAGAAGCCAGTGTTAAATACTTGCCTTACACTTTATTATGTTACTATGCTTGTTGACCACTACCAGTACAGGTTTTTCATAGTTCTCTTTGCAAGTAAAATTGTCAGTTTTGCCAGAATTTCATGGTTTCCTTAATAATATATTACTCTCGGATTAACTTGAAGTCACGTACAATATCTTGCATTTCTCCTGTTGAGTGCAGACATAAATGTTTAAGAGTCCCTAAAGATGGTGAAAGACACTGGAAGGAAACACAATCCCTATGAAGATGATGAAAATATTGAAGATCAGCCAACATATATAATAAATAACATAAAAGAAAGACCCTGTTCTTTAATGTTCCCTGAGAGCACTACTTATGTCGGCCATTTGGCTGCTTAGTGGCAAGGGGATTCACGTCGTCTGGATGCAGAAAGTAAACAAAGATTTTCATCCAGGATGAGGCTCATTGTAGTGCTAGGTGGAGAAATTTAATTCTGTAACACTCTGATTGCCTCACATTTGACTTCATTGCATTCACAAACATAAATGGAGCCCCTTTTTTCAACATTTCCTGAAAGCTGCTCTGGAGGATGGAGTACAGGTAGATCTAACATCTTCAGCTTTAAGAGAAACAGTTTTCTGGCTAGGCCAGGGAAGCAGGTTGGGAAGCCCTTAGAGACTGGCTATGGTGGTGCTTGGTGACAGGCAGCTGGGCTTCCAGGCTCCTCTCACCACATTACACAGGCCAGGATTCAGGCAGAGGAGCAGGAAGGAAGTCAAGTAACTTTCTAAAACTCACTAGGGATTTATCAGAACCCTTTCAGCTGAAGTAAACTGTAGCAAAATATTTCTCCTTCAATCAGTTAACAAATTCTTATTGAAAGAATATTTCAATGTGTGTGTGGGAAGAATTCCACTGTCAAAATGAAAGAGAATGTAAATTAAAAAAAATAAAATTAAAAAAAAATAAAAAAATAAAACCACCTAAGTTTAAACAAGTCTAAACTACTTCTGGAACATTCATTCCTAGTTCTACTTTTAATAAAATTAGGATATGTAAAATTCAAGTTTTTGCTTACAAACTTAGCTTCCCTATAGTGCAAAACTGTGAACTGTGAACAAAATATAGGCTAAGTAAGAGAATCAGCTGACATTTATTTAACTGACTATTTCACCAGGACTCTTAATAAAAAAGTTAAAACTTTCCTCAGTAAACTTATTTCAGGTATCTTAAGTAACAACACTTAGTAATCATGTGATTAGCTTTAAAGACAAAAATCTCAGCTTTTTCTTGATTGACATGGTTCAGTCTGCAATAATCTTATCTCCAGTAGGACTTTAATGTGGGTTAATCAGCATAGGTTATCTTAGTCTGGGTTAAGATAATCTTTTCTTCCTCTTCGGAAGTTGCAGTTTATGGGTTTCTGACTGAGAAAGGAAGCTGAGACATGCTCGCACCAGGATGCTGTTTTGGAATAAGTTTACTCATCAACAAACAGAAGAACTTTAATAGTCTCTCAGTAGAAAGTCAATAGTTAAGCACATTGAGTAAATAATACAATAGAAATTAGAGGACAAATTGAACCCTCCCTACTTTGAGAGGCTGTGGTACAAACTGGGGATGAACTGGAGTCTCAGATTTTGCAAGAAATATAAACCTACTGGATAGGAGCCACTTACCTCAAATTTCTTGCTCCCTTAAGATCTCTGAATACTGAATTATAAGGTCCCATCTGACTTTTGGATTGTCTTGAACTCACAACTACAAAACCTTTCTTTTGAAGGGACGGTTTTACTCTCTGAATCTCTGCATAAATGTAGAGATGCAACCCTGAGGAATGGTCTGTGATATTGGGGTCTCGATGTCTTACAATGAATGACACAAAGATAAACCATACACAGTGTCTACAGAGGTAGTAAGAATCAGTGCTGCACAGGCTGGAAGCCTTCCGATTTGAATTGGAAACAGAACTTGTTAGCTTCCTAAAAGGAAATACTGTGTGTAGACTCACCCATTGAATGACTTCACTAAAATACTAAACTAATATAATCAGAAACATTTAGCTACAATTTTTGCAGACCTCATTGACAGTACAGCCTTCCCAACTCTAAATGTGGTTTGCATTTGTTTAAGGTTTGAAATAATTGGGCCTGGTCTTAATTGTGCCAGTGCAACAATGAGTCAGAGTTGGTTTACTGCTTTAAAGAACTTTTAAAGAAATTTATTTGTCCAATTGAGTTACTGTATGTTCTTTAAACATACAGAGAGAGAATTAATCAAATTATTTTCCTATAAATAATGGGAAAAACTTGTTCATGGCCATGAAGAAGCTTTACCCATTGAAATTTTGTGGTTGCTCTGGATAAGGTTTTGTGAATCAGGTGTTAAGGATTCGCATTTGCTGTGCACCAGCATGCTCTCCTACTGCTGATCACCAGATGGGGAAAGAGCAGGTCTTCTGCAGTCACTGCTATCTACAACTCAAATCTGGACCTTTCAGAATCAAAGTCACCAAAAAGACATCCCTTAATATCAGTTCTGTGTTTGTTGCTGATCTTCATAACTCAATAAGGTACATTGTAATTAAAGATGTTAGACAAAAAAGCAACAGAAATGTCTACACAGATTGGACCATTAAAAGAGAAGACTTTCAAAAGGCTAGGAATCTCCAATGTAGAGGAAAAAAGTCTGAAAGCAAATATGATTTTGGTTCACAAATGCATTAATTTATTGGAAGTTAAGCAGAGAACTGTTATTCAGCTGGTCTCTCTGGAAAAGAATAAGGACATTCCTTGGTTTAAAACAGGTAAAAAGTATTTATTTTTTCATCAGGTATGGCAATTTTGGAACTTATTACCAAAGGAGGTTGTGAAGGCAGACAGTAGAAGGCTGTTCAACAAATTCATTAGAGGAAACCAGTTCTATAAATGGATTCTAAAATGGCTCAGAAGGATGTTCTCTCTAGTATCCCAAAAGCGCAAGAGAAAAGGATCACATGAAGTTGCCAGTCTTGCACTCTCTCCTTAAGCACCCCATATTGCCACTTTTTGAGACAGAATACAAGACTAAGCAGACCATTAACCTCTCCCAGTATGGCTTCTTGCATTCTGTGGTCTTTGGGCATGACCGAAGGGGGACAACTAGTGTGACAAATATTTTAAAACATAGCTGAAAGAGGAGTCCACTTTTATAAATAATGGTAAAATTTTTACTCCCCGCAATGCCAGTGCACCCGTTTTCTGGAACTGCTTGCCCCATAGTCAAAGCTCCAGCTAGCCTTGAGGTTCTTGAGACAATCAGCTTTACACTTACCTGTTAGTTGTGCTTCTTCCGAGAGACAGGTTCCTATCTGAACACACTGTCATGATCTGTATTTAGACAGATGAGCATGTGAGTCTGATGTAAGATGTCTAGAGAGGGAGGAGGAGAATGTGGTGGTGACACCAACACTTATCCGCTGGATAATAAATAGCATGTTGGTTAGAGAGCGTATAGCTGCTGTAGTCAAAGCTGTGTGTGACTGAACTGGCTCCTCTGCTAGAGGTGGACTGGATTTTCTCCCATTGAAACACAGCCATTGTGGAACCAGGTGTAGTGGATGAGAACCTAACTGAGTGTTTATCCCCACTCATGACCATAAGAAACATGAAAAAATGTGTCTTTGATAAAGTGTGTTCAATAAAGTATGTATTTGTTATAATTATCTGTTGGAAGAAGGCAGGAAAAATATGTGTGCAGCTGTTCCGTGATTTCCACATTTGGCCATGCCAGGGTGACTGGCCAACACTCTAGGTGCGACCAACTTATATCATGAGAAACTGCATGCCCACATGAGTAAACATCTAGTATAAAAGAAGGTTTTGCAGCTGAGTCAGAAGCCTCACCTACAGGTGGACGCACCACGTAGAAACTCTCCCAATTACCTGAGTCTCCTGGCATGGACGGCAACGGGGCTTCCGACCTTGAAGTGTGGGCCTGGATGATGTGGATTAGGTGGTAATTGATGATGTATTTCTTCTTAATCACTGTTTTCCTATGCAGTAATGATTTGATGCATTGCTAATTTGCTCATATATCCTATTTTCTTTAGTCTGCTTTCTTAATAAACTGTTCAGATTATACAACTAGTGTGTGGTCATTTTGTTCAGTACCCTGCCTGTTTGCAAAACACTGGGTATGAAAGAGATGTGTAAGATCAGATGAAAAACAGAAAAGCAGCAAAAAGACCAAAGGTTCTGATCTTTGCTTCCAATATGTCTGAGTTTTGTCTAGTTTGTGTCAAACATATATTCCTTTCAAAAGGGTGGATGAGTGTCCTTCTCAGAATGGAGTGGCCATCACAGCCTATTCTCTCCAATTTACAGCTCTTTTAAGATCTCACTTTAGACTGTCAGTCATCTAAACTCATGTAAATCTCCAGGAAGAGGAAAATGTAGCGATACCACTACTCACCCTATACATAATATTATTAGTGAGAGGGAGAGATTAAAATTTTTAGTCAGACTAGACTAGATCTCCCTGTGATCAACTTCATAGCCAATGACATCTCTCTGTAAGGAAAGTTTGGTGGAATGGATTGTTTATTCTCCTGTCAATGACCAGACACGTAAAATTCTTGTGAGGCAATGTTCAAGATAAGCACTTAAAATCTGGATCTTACCTGCTGATAAAAAGTCATGAAAAATCCATGCTGTTGAGACAAATACTAAATGTATTACATCATACTTAATTTTCATTCTTGAACGTCAACTAATTGTGGTGCTTTGTTTTAAATTTCAAGTATGGTTGTGTTTAGAAATGTTTTTAAATTTCATATGACAGAATTATTTTTCTCTCTTTTATTCTTTTTAAAAAACTTTTAAAACTGATTCAGGCTTTTTTTACCTCTTCCCCTGAAAGCAGGATAATTTCATAACATCAGCAAAACACCTGTTCATTCAACCTCTATTAGATATGTGGAAACATTTCTTAGAGAATTTCAGAAAAATCTAGTGCTTAAAAGGGCATTCTCAAGTCCTAGATAGTACAAGTTTCTCTATCTTGAACTAGAACTGTTTTTAAAAGAGGCTTTTTAAAAACCTGTTTGAAATTGTATCCGTTAAAACCAAATGAAGAGGGTAAAGACAATGGAATAAGGGTGTATCAAAACTCTTGCATTCAAAGGAAGTGTGACTGAAACTTGTGCTGATTATGTAGCACAGCTTAATCAGAAATCTTTTGTCTTTAGGTAAAGATTCCTTTAAAAAAGCTGGTATAGTTGATAGACTCACAAGTTATGTACTAAATATGTTACTTGCCAAGTTTTTTATATATTTTAAACATGCACATCTTCAAAGAATGGATCAAACATTGAAGAAAAATTTACTGATTCCTCTAATTAACGTTTTAGTAGTCTCAAGAGAAGAACTTGATAGACAGTGAGGCAGCAGTAAAGAATCGAGGCTAGTCAATTTGAATTGTTACCTTCCAACTCGACTCCAGCAGAAGTTATACTCTTATAATAGCAGAAGTTATACAGCAGAAGTCCACAGTTAATGTTCCAGCTGCTAAGTTAGCTTTTCTTTGAAATGGTTAGTGATACTTAGTGTCTTGGAAGCGAGACCCATTTCTGAGACCTAAATATGGGCTTTGCAGCCTGAGGATTTAAAAAAAAAATACCGCCTTATGATCTGATGGTGGCATATTGTCAGTGGAGGAGGACTAAGGTTGATCAGAAGATCTGTATTTTCAGCCCAGATTGGGTGCAATTTCAGCTTGCAAGTTTAGTAATTCACAGAAAACTCCTTGAGATGTCTGATAAGTGGAAAAAATGTTTTTCTGTTGAAGTAATCTTTTCAAAGAGCTATCTAAGCATAAAATGATAAAGCTTGTCTGTAGGTGGGATTAGGCTGGAGGACTTTCTAGGCCCTGAAACCACATCTATTTTACAAATCTACATGTATGGTTTAGTACAGAGGGGAGCAAAAAGCTGTTTGCTCCTCCAGCATACTCATGTGGTGAAAACAGCAGAGATTTCAACCCCTTTTAAGTTTTAAGTATGTCTGTTTCCTAGATAAGAACCATAAGGTTCACAAGCTGTTTAAGACTTTACAGGCTGGGGTTCTCAATGTTGGAGCAGACCAGAATCCTGCCATGGAACACTACTGTGGTGAGCCCTGGAGTTGCTCTGGGGCCAGGGGGATGCTTTGCTCCCACTGAGCTTGAAACACAGAAACTAACTATACCTCTGAACCTGCAGCTGGACCT
This sequence comes from Aegotheles bennettii, assembly GCA_013398125.1. Lineage (NCBI taxonomy): Eukaryota > Metazoa > Chordata > Aves > Caprimulgiformes > Aegothelidae > Aegotheles > Aegotheles bennettii. Next base: position 15,146 of record VZRW01010834.1, read on the forward strand.
GAGCCTGCTAGGACACACCTGCCACTCAGGTCTTGATACAGTGGCAGATACAGCAGCAATACAGCTTATTGCATATACTGAATGGGTTAAATGAAGAAATAAATTTAGACTTTTTTCATGAGCACAGATGAATTTGTAACAGTTGTTAGTCTCTATAATAATACCACCATTCCTGGAAATAGGTTTGTATCCTGCCCAAAGTCTACCACTCTAAGTGGATTTCTGTGTCTCTGAGCCTTTCCCCCAAAACACTTGTTTAAGTGCTAATGGTTCCACAGGATTCCTTGTTTTTCTATTTTATATCTGTTATAACATTAGTCAATTAAAAATGTAGATAATGGGTCCTTTATCATAAATTCAAAATTCCCTTTCCATTCTCCTTTGTGGAACCATTTAGCCTGTGCCTCTGGTATTGTTTCTTTCTGTTCAGCCACTTATCCAATCTTGGTCATTTCCTCCACTATAATCTTCCATGTTTGTGACTCCTGGGGGACCTGCCTTTCATTTTTATTGCCCCACCTACTGGAAAATTCTTTGCTCATTATTTTATTTTTAAACTTTCCAATTTTCAATAGTCTGATTTATTTCCTCTCTGCCTATGAATGATTGTGAATGCAAAAAAAAAAAAAGAGAAATGTATGAAACAAATGGTAGCATATAGTCATAGATTTAAACCTGTGTGGCAAACAGATCTGAGCTCCAAAATGTATGAAATGAGGTTGTATGGAAAAATTAATCCACTCCTCTCTTCATCATGGAAATACCGGGTCACTGTACATTCACAAGTGGGTTTTAATTCAAAGTTGCATGTTGTGTAAAAGAATGAGTTGTTAGCTATGACATTTAAGAAAAGGATTACTGTGAACTTATTTTAAAAGGTAATCTTATTTCTCTTACTCATGGTGACTCATTGGTTATGACATTTGAGTTAGAAACATACCATATAGAGATAACTTCTCACGGTGTTATTCGTAATCAGTGTCTGACAAATGCTGAGTAGCAGGAAACCAAGACAAGGGAGGTTGTCTGCTGTGCTCAGTTTGAGGGCACAGAAGGAGGGTGCTTGCTCTCAACCTTTGACCTTTCAGTTGGGGATTTTGAAGCAGGCAACCAGATAAATATTTTCCTGGTACAAACAAACTGAACAAAAAAATTAGGCTTGGTTTTCCATTAGTAAAGAAATGTCCGTATTTAAACCTATATGTAAATTATAGGTTCATGTGGTTTCAGAGCAGCAAAAATGAGACTTAAAACTTCATGTAAGATTATCAGGGACCTCGTATCTAGAAGACCTTTTTTTTTCATACTGTCAACTTCTAAAATAAATATGAATGGGGACAGAAGTAGGCATAAATTAAGATGAATGTTGTAGGATAGCATTTGGGGGAAAAGAGCGGTGCATCAATACGTAAGAAAGCAATGGCTACTAAATGCAAAGTGTGGACTTATGAGTAGTCTAGGAACATTGTCCTGAGAGCATAACGTGAGGGACCCTGCATGCAGCAGCTGCTGCAATCATGTGAAAAAGTTAAGGAACACAGTTATAACAGTAATGGCTTGTCAGTCTTCTTTTTTAATTAATAAGTGCATACTGTTGTCCCTCAGATATTTGAGCAACATTTGTGAGGCCGCTAAAGCCTGGCCTGACTAGCTAGATCTTTCTGTGGCTTCCCATGAATTCAGACTGAAGTACTGAGATAGATTTGTTGACCAATCCATCTATATGTTTTTAATGAAGAGGTGGATGCGTAGTGTATACATCTTTGCATTAGGAGAACTTTTCCTGCAGTGTGAGATAACAAGACTAAAAAAACACTTCTCCCTGAGAAAGTACTAGTTTCTATGATATCATTTGCCACATTTGACCTTTTTGAGCCAAAATCATTTTGGTCCAGCAAGCTGTATATTGTGGATAATTAGAGAGAAAAAAAGAAAATCTCCAGGCTTTATTAAAACAAATTTCTGACTAAAAATTCAGACTCAAGTTTATCAGGATCATAAGATGTCAACAGCCCTTCCCTTGGACACAAGCTAGTAGAACAAATGCTTCTGAAACTTGTGCTACAACTGCATGGCCAAAAAACCATTTCTTTCTGTCCTAAGTCAGCATAAACTGGGTAAGTGCTTTTCCCAATAGCTTTATAACATCATTGAATTAGAATATACCTAAATCAAAACTATCTATATTTGTATATGTAAAGAAAAAAAGGTAATATCAAAATGCTCAACAACCTACAGTTGCTATACTAAGCTGAATTCAGACTATTTTTAGTTATTACAATTGTGGCTTACAACTTTTTTCCCTTTTTGGTAGGTATTACATGGACTTATAAAACCTTGAGTGTATTAGATGCTGTCAGAATATGACAAGTCAAGCTAAAGAAATTTTAAAAGGTCCTGTTTATGTGTATTCCAGTTGGAAAATACGTTTCATTTTTGCTGTGGATTTTTCTCTTTAGAGTACTTTCCTATAAAGTTTAGCTAAAGCATGGAGGAACGGTATGTTCCATCCATATGTGCCTGTAACATCCACTTGAAGTGAAGTACTGTTTACTTTAAGATCCATTTGCCATTGAACTGTGGAGAGAATGTGGTACATTTTTAAATTCAGTTGTAGACTGAGAAGGGCAGGTGATAATAAACTGCTTATCATCTTTCTTTAATGTTTCAGCAGAACGGAAAATAGAATTTCAAGTTTTCTTACTTGAAATATTTCTACTAGATAGCAGTTTAGGTGCTATTTTTCCATTATGGCAATACTGCTTTCTGTAACCTCTTTTAAGACAGCTGCAGTACCTTTGCTAAATAATTAACTAAACATTTGACTAAAGCTGTTGACTTATTTACCAGATATTTATGTCATTTGACATAAAGGAGAGCAAATATTTACTGTTCGTTACGGAAACACCTCCTTTTAAAAACATTTTTATCAAACATGCAGACTGAAGTGGGCCTACTGGTGGCCCCTGGGTTTAGGGTGACCTAGTCCTTCAAATACCCTGAAATAGGGTTGGTTACACAATACAGTTTGGTGAGCAATTTGCTTGAGCAAGAAGAGAAGAAGAAACAGGTTTGTGGTAGCCAAGAGGAAGCTGCCTTGGCTGACCGCCTGGCCAGCCAGTAAGTGCTTCTTCCTTTTGGTTAGCGTACTGGTTTAGACTAGCAAGTTATGTATAGGTGTTCAGATACATACCTGTAGGTATATATAGGCCTTATTAATTTGTATAGAAGCCATTCCTGAGCCAGTCCATATCTGTCATCACGTGCATACTCTGCTCCATTCCAGATAGTGAGCCCTACTGTACAAGGAACAAACCACAAGTATACCTGGATGTCTCTGTGGTCCAGCAGAAATAATACTGAGCAGAACCTAAAAACCCCAAAGGACCTGACTCCACATGATCAGTTACAGCAGTCCCTATGATGTCAAACACTGCCTATGTTACCTATTTTTTTCCTATGTTGGCTCAGGTAATGAAGAATTGACAGTATAATTATCCTTTCATATTAGGCCAATTACCAACAGAAAAATGGCCTGATGGCAATTTCATTGCCAAGGACACAAAAGATAGGTGCAATAACTTTGAAGATTTTCAGTAGAGTGTAAAGCCATATTAAAATATGCTAAACAAGTTTCATATAGTAAACAAACTTAACAGGAGCACCTAAGTTTGACCTACTGGAGTATTGGACAACATGCCATGATGACAACAATATTGTGAATGTGAATAAAGAAGGAACTGTGAAAAATACTTGCTTTTGTTAGATCTGTCATGTTACTGGTAGTATTTTCTAATTGGAAACTTCAGATTCTATCTTCAGTCTGAAGAAAAGAATTCCAAAATATGATATAATGTTCGGTAAATATATACATGTTATATTAATGAATTCACATGTATTTTAGGGACTTGGAAGTACTGAAATTGGTTTAAATTCAAAGTATTTTACAGAAAACATTTATTCTTTATAAATCAATCAAAGATACTTAGAGACAGCTAAGAAATTTTACATTTACTTAGTTACTGTATCCCTTACAAATATAATTCTGCAGAGATTATCAATACTGGGTAACATGTGGAAAAGCCTTTTCAGTGTCATGAGTTTAAAGAATTAATCATGTCATTTCCAGAGGACAAATCAAGCAATGCTGGCCATATGGTGGAAAATATAGGCAATTTGACTGGGTATTTTGTGTCTATTTAAAGACACAACTGGAAAATAAATGGGAAGTTTGACGCTTTCATCCGTCACAAGTGAAAAGGCATAATACTTCCCTTGTACATAGAAACTGGGGGCATGGTGCTTTGAATGGGATCTATGGACAGTTCTCTCGCACACATTACAGGTATGAGTTGCATAATGCAATTCAACAAATTAGCTGTTCCCTCCATTCTTTGCGTGCTTATGAAGCTGGCATACAGTTCATTAACATCTCTAACACCTAAACATAAGACAAGGATTCAAGTAATATGTTTTAATGATGTGGTTGTGGTTTTTACTTAAGTAACAAAGATATGAAAGAATGAAATATGTTGTTGTTCCAGTGTTTGCACTACTCTTCATTTTCTGCTAGCTGGAAAATTTCAATATTCTGCATGCAGTACCTTTCAAAACAATACACCAATTAAAAATAACAAAGTAGAACATTGAGAAATTCATGTTCCATGGAACAACAAAATGTTTCAAATCAGTGGTACAGAACCAAATTGGCAGCATTAAAGTTATTAACATTGCTTTCTCAGTTAATTGGGAGAAAGCTGTTTCTGGCATCAGTAATTTCTTAGCGCTTTCTGTGTGTATTTTCATTGCTTGAGTATGACACATATATACAATACAAAATATGTAATGTATTAGCATGGATATGTAGCAAAGGCATGAAATCATATATTTCTTATTAACCACAGCAAGTATTTTCTAAACACTAAGATTCAATGTGGTCTACAATAATTCCCCTTTTTAATTTGTATTATAATTTGTTCTTTTATTCTTGTACTACTATTGTCACAATGATGTTTTTCCCTTTCTGTAAATGGTATAATTACATATTTAAAACCTGCATGGGTTTCTTTCATATAAAAACATATGCAGACATTCATATGCACAAGCCTGGAACAACTTTAATTTGCAAAATTTTTTATTATTCAAACTTTTCAGAACGTATGTAGACTAAAGATGTAGTGGAGATGGATACATATTTTGATGGAACATTGTGTCTGACTCTAGCATAGAAAAAAAACCCTATACTATTCTGTTACATGACAGCTTAATTTGTACTTTACATGTTTCCAACTCTAACATACGGAGCCTGCCATAGTGATTTTTGGAAAATCTGTTCATGTTGTGGTTTAGTCATTTTGGATGTGATTCCAGCATGAAGCCCTCTCTCCAAGAAGTAAAACTTGTTCTAGCTGCTCATAAAATTTTCCCCAGAAGTGTTTTTAAAAGCTAGTAAAAAAGAAAGTGCTCATTATTTTTGATAAGCAGTGAAGGATTGAAAATACATATTTCAATCACAGAGCTAAAGCTATTTGGAAGTAAAGAAGAAGGCTATATATGCATTTTTAAACTGGTGTTTCTTAAAAACATTAATATTTGTAAGTTACTTACCTCAGAGTTTAAAACTTCACCTTTCTTACAGTTATGGTTAAATGGAAGGAAAATACTCCAATTCTCAGCAAATGTCAAATCCAGCTTTAAAATATTGGGATTTAGAGGATGTATAATACCAATAAGTCTAAAACTATTAGGGCTTCCTAGTGAGAATATACAGGACTGTTTTATGTAGTTCTTGACAGAGAACTTAAATTAGCCGTGCAACATGGATGGTGTAACTTTTCCTGCTGCCTGGGAAAGAAATGCTGTCAAGCTCTAAGTTGTGGTGATGGCACTTAGTTTGTATGAGTCTAATAAAAGGGCAGAGTGTATGCATGTTTCTCCGATTTTAGATTTTTTTTTCTCTTGGTCAGAACTTTGAAGTCTTTTTAAAGCTTTGTTCTCTTCCTCTTTTCCAGGCTAATAAAAAGAATTATTATTATTACCACATTTGTGTCTCTTGGATTTTATTTTGGTTAATGCAAGTATTTTTACAACATGATTTTGGACAAAGGAGCAATTAGAATTAAGGAGCCTTATCCAACAATTACAGCACTTATTGCAATTATAATAGTAACTCAGTAAGTTGATGACTTACTGAGTTACCCAAAAGATACATTTTTATTTTGCTTTTAAAGTTAGCAAAAGCTTAATGCTAGGGTTTTGTAATGAGCCTGTGGTAACCAGATTTGTAGTCAGAAGCTTTCGTCTGCCACACTGTTAGCCATCAAAGGAGCCCTGTCCTACCAAGCTTTCTATTTTCACAACAGGATATCTGGTTTCTTTTATGAGGATACAGCTATGTTAATTTGGTTTAGTGGTTTGTTGGAGGTAAGCATGCTCTTCACAGCACAAACACCAAAATCCCCTTAAAGCAGTTCCTTGTTAATAGCTGGGGTCTGATTGGCAGTTTTGCATTGTAAAGCGTGATTTGGTTGGATAAATATGTTTAGTCTAGTAAGCACTTTAGTGATTGAGTGTCTGTTAATGGATAAAGGTGGATTATGGTGAAACCTCTACAGGCTGTCATTGAGCACTTAGAGTTGTGAGATGTCATGGGGAGAATGGAAAACAAACTGGCACTGTGGAAAAACTCACCAACAATACCATATTTTAAATATTTGGTGCTATTTCAGTACTTTTGTTTAAAATCATATTTCACTTGAGGAAAACAAATCAGGGCAGACTGTGCAGTTCATAGCCTTCTTGTTTGGCCTTAAAGCAAGCATACTTGTTACATGCATCTGAGTGTATTCAAAGAGAGATATTTCTCAACACATGGTAGTTGAAAAGCCACCAGGTACCTGGAGGGTAAGTGCAGAGTAGCTATAACTTTTCTTAGGAATGTACTGTAAATCTTTTAATTCAGGATAAAATTCAATGCTATTTTTTGTGGTTTTATAAATCAGTATGTCTGCTTGCTGTTGTGCAAAGCTATTTTTTTTTTTTTTGTAATAGCACCTCCTCCAAAAAAAAGATTTTTACCAAACCACCCTTTCTCTTTCTCCTTCTTTTAAACACAGAGTAGTATATCTTTCTTCCTCTTACTTTTAAGAAAGGTAATGTGATCTTCCATATAAACCACCAACAAATGTCACCTTTTTTCCTCTACTCAGGTGTATGAAGCTTTTTTATGGGGTGCTAAATATCAGCTTACTTGGGGACTTGAAATGGCATTGAGACCAAGTGGCAGATATTCAGGCACGTACATAGAAAGTCTCCACTTTTGGTGAGTTTTAAAACCTATGTGTCCTTATTAAAGGCCATGGTACAATGATTTGCTAAGTTTGTTTATCATACTACAGAAGTAGGGAATGTATTAGCAGGTGAAGTACACACCCAGAGTATTTTGACATCCATCTGAAATACTAAGACAAATAGAGCTTCCACATAAGTCTTTTTAAGCTGTTAAGCTAAAAACTTCTTTGGGTTCTTTTTCTTTTTGTTTGGGTGGGGGGAGGTTTGTTTTCAAGGAAAACCCTGGAACTCTTCCCTCTGTTCTCTTTTTTCTTTTCTTATCAAAGACATATCAGGCTGACCCATGCCTTACAGTTGATAGTTACCATATGTCAGTATAGGTTCAAGCCCACAAAACTTACAAAAAATCTAGTGAAATTTTTAGAGCGGAAAACTTCCTCCCACTTAATTTTGGGAAACTTCTTGCAGCTTCACTGTAAACCTACGTGTTTCACACACTTTTTTCATCTGGTTAAAACTACCTGCACAGGAGGGTTGCCTTTTGGCCAAATCCAGATTAACTGTGGGGTGATGACTTCTCCATTAACTGTGATCTTTACAGTTAGGTGCTCTTCTAAAAGTTATATTAAGTCTCAAATGTGTTCAATAGGCTTGAAATGAACCTAATGATCGCATAGGTTCTTTCTGTTATGTTACCTTAAAGAACAGGCTAGATGGCCATAAAAGTTATTTCTGGCAGAGTGGTATCTCAGAGACAAAATTCTTCACTAGGATCCATGCAACCATTCCCATATTGCAGTAATTTAACTGAGAAAAAAACAGATTTGTAGACTTCATCTTTTTCTGCTAGAATGAGAATAAATCGGCATTCTAATTATTAGTTTCATATAACATTTTTCCTTCAAATCACAGAAATCTTACTCTTAGATGTCAATTGTCAGCAATAAAAAGATATAAAAAGAGAAGGAATTCTTTATAAATGTATAAACATATTATTTATTAGATATATTGCTTTTGATTAGGTACTGCCTATAGCCCATTTACAAAAAATAAGTACCATCTAGCATGCTAGACCATTGGAAAATGAGAATGAAATAAGAGCTGAGGAGATTAAGACAGAAAAATTTTTTTCATCTTCCAAGCCTTTAACATGTTGGTGTGCCTTCATATAGAAGATCCTCTTTACTCCAAAGAAGAAAAAACAATGCAGGGCTTATGACAGATTTGATTATCGAAGTAGCACTTTGAAATACAATTCCTTGTTGTCCTAACTAAAAATTATATTTTTAGAGAATTCTTCACTGATCTTACAAGTCAATTAAAAGCTAAAATGAAATTGTGGAAATTCTTTGGAGAAGGGCTGACATTTGAAAATAAGTCAAGAAAGCAGCTGATTGAGGACAAAACCAGAATCTTCAGGGAATCTGGGAAAACATAAGATAAACTAAATCACTGAGCAAGATTTGGGGTGAATGAGGAGAAGAAAACCAGGGGAAGGACAAACAGGAATTTTTTGAGAGAGAATTAGCAGCAGGCAAGCAGAACATCAGTGACTGGAAAGGAACAGAAGAGAAAAAACATGGAGGAGGAAAGGAAGGACGTAAGAGGAACAAGAGGTCAATAATATAATCCTGAAATGATGAACAAACTTTTGGATATGAAAACCACAAACAGACAAGGCCAAGAATGAGTCAGATGATAGCAAAGAGTTTTTCCAAAGGAAAGAAGGAAAATGTAGAAGAAAAATAAAGCTCTCTGAAGGAAAAAAAAATATAAGCAAAAAGCGCAACGAGACAGCAGGAAAAGAAGCTGAGTAAAGAAGTCTCATGAGAGAAAGCAAACATCAAGAACATATTGATATTAAAGATAATCAACCATTCTGCAGTAAATCTTCTAGACTTTGTATAATGAAGCTTGGAAATAGCAAAATTAACTTTTAGGAATTTATTCTGTGCTTTGATAGAGACATTTGCTTTGGAAGTATATTTAAAAAGACAAAATCAGAAATATTGGCCATATTATAAAAATGTTTGGTAATGTTATTAGTCCAATGAGAAATAATTCACGTGATCCATGAACCCAGGAATTTTGCGACCAGTATCTTAAAATTATGCCAGTAACTTTAAGACTAATGCAGATTTTTTTCTAGGAATTAGGCATAGTTACTGGCACTCGAGATATCCTGGACTTCTTTTGCTAGTACCTCCAATTTTCCACTGTAATTTTTTGTAAAATCATAATTTTGAAATTTAAAAATGTTTTTCTCTCTAAGTTGCTGTATGGGGCTTTCACATTTAAAACAGGATGAAAAAAAAGACTGGCTAAAAAACAGCGGGAACAGCAAAAATTGCACATACGAAAGTGTTCTAGCTACATGAACTAATCAAATAACAGAAAACAGGCATTAAAGAGCAGGTAAGGAAGTAATTTTAAGTGCTGTAATTTGAAGTAGTAACATACCTAAATGGAAGGTAGGTGTTTTGAGCATAAATTGTTCCTAAATATTAAATAAATAAATACATACGAACTTACACACACAATGCATATATAAATACCAGGTGGGGTTCTGAGTTGGGGTAGTGGTTTTTTGGTTTTGGTCTACAGATTTGACAATGGCATTAATATCTTGCTCCAATGGCATATAGTTTTTCTACTCTGGTTAGCCTTAACCACAACACTGTTCTGCTCCAGAACTGAGGATGAAATACGTGCAGCTTTTGCAGCCCTTTTTCACAAATACCCAGCAGGCATCCAAACACTTTCAAGCAATAAATACGACCCCACAAACAAAAGCAAATTAAACCTTCCACTTCGATTCATAAAAATATATATGCAGCTTTATTTAACCAATTGGATGCCTGTTTGTGACACATGAAATAACTCGGTGGTCTTAGTCCAATTCCAACTGGACAGCTGTTTGGATCATAAAATTCCCCATCATAATTGGCTTTTACCAGCATCCTTGTCAGCAAAATAGCTGAGTTCTGTGGGGGCACAGAGACTAAACAGCCTTTCTCATAGCCTAGAGGTGGTTCTTCTAGAGTAGGCGTGTGGGTGGCCTGCTGATAGTGGTAGAATTTTTTTAAAAAAAACAACAAACACTTTATACTGCTGAAATTTTTTGTATTGTAATTTTTTTTACAGATCAGGACAGAATTCTAGTTTCTCATGACTGTTAAATTTTAAAAGTGTAATATATGCTAATGTTGAAAGGTGTTTTGGAACATATGACATAAATTGTCCTTTAGAAGCCAATTGCTAAAAAGCTAAAAGAGACTAGAATTTCATTCAGTGTTTAAAGCAATACTCTTTTGTTTTTTTTTCCTAAAAAAAAGAATTTGAGATTTAGAACCAGACCATTTTTAATATTAGGATAAAGGGAAGTGACACACTTGCCACCTGGTTAAACCCAGATCCCCAAATTTGTCCTGTGCTGAAATAAATAAATCATGGAATTGCAATAGAACTCTTACCAAGCATTTGTATGAATGGTGAATTAATGCAAAAAAAACTAGAAAATCTAATCTCAAAACAGAAACAAATGGAGAAAAGCATGCCTCATTCAGATTGATAAATTGTTCAGAAACATAACGTCTAGCGCCAGCCTTGAATAAACTGAAACATTCTGCCTTCTCTTTGACTGATAGGACTATCATCCATAAGGTACCTTACACATATAAATTGATATAAGCCCACTCAGTAAGTGCCTTAGAAAGCATCTGAGATAGTCCCAAACCCTGTGAGATGAGAAGCTCAAAATGTATAAATTGTTACAAAAATAGCACCAAATTCTCTAATTCCCTGTAGCATGTGCAATACCTTGGCCCCAAATATAATATATAGCATACAACATGTCTGAAATTTTAAAGATTTACACTACTTTGCACTGATGTAAATGCCTGTGCAGGGTGCAGGGCAGTGGGTATCTTGGCCCATAGTATGGAATTGTTTAAGTGCTACAAGAGAAATGTTAGTGTAGTATTCATTCTTGAAAGTCTGCCTACTTTTTTCTTTCCCAGTGACTGTTTTTTGAAGAAACGCCTCTCTTGTTTGCCTTTTATATTCTGTCTTGTGTATGAGATCTTGACAAGCCAAGGGAAAAATGTAGATTTCATAACATACTGTGGAAAAAAAAGATATGTGGGTTGGTTCTTTTATATTTAAAAAACCAAGAAAAACACTGTTAATTCAAATGGGCACATGCTTTGTACAGCTCCCAAGGCCTATCTGAAGAGTACAGTACAAAAACAAAGCTTGGTGAAGAGGAAGCAGCTGCAGGGGTGATACAGAGCCCTTTATTATAAACAAAGAGCACCAACAAATCTGTTTGAGCATGAATATTTGATTTGCTGACTTTTGCTGACATCACAGTGGGAGATAAACATATTACAAGGAGTGGAACAGCTTGTTGCTTGAGAGGTTGCCAGATGATATAAGTGAATGGCAAAGTGGCAAATGAAGACAGGGTGCCCATCCTGACAGTCTCAGCTGTAGCTGAGAGTTGTGACTTGGTGAAGTGTTGTAGTGAACATAACTAGGCTGGAACAAGTGGATAAAAATGAACTATGAACCTCTTTTTTCCTAATGGTGAAGTACTAACAGCTGCTTCCATCTGGGAGCTGTGTGAAAGTGCTTTACAGCTGTACAATAATAAACAGCTAAAAACTCTGCACGGCCTACTGCTCCATTTACATTCTTTCCCAATCTTTTGCCTCATTAAACTGTAATCTCCCTCCTAATTATATTTCATCAATCTATTGTTTATGGAACTCTAGATTAAATGGCAAACATATTGAAACAAAAATAAACTTACTTATAATTAGTTGTCTTCTCCTCACCCCTCCTCCCTTTGTATTAGCAAGTGCATCATTATCAGGCCCCAGGGGTTTGGTGAGGCAATCAGTTTACATGGTGCACTTTTGGCAGCAAAGAATAAAAAAACATTTGTAGCTGCATAATATAATTTACCAGTTCTAGGGCTCCAGGGTCTACACTTCCATAAATATAAGTGACAAATTATCAATAAATCATTCCCTAGTCTACCATATTGCATAATGTTTATTGAAACCCAGATCTAATAAATATAAAAGTCATCTTTTTTATCCAAAGCATAAGAAACAAAGATGACAGCGATTACAAACAGAAATGAAAAATGAGAAATAAGCTCCTTTACAAGCGATGAACCTTCTTTTCCCTAGCATCCTTAGCGCCTCAGTGTTGTTGGCCTCTAGAAACTGCCTTGGAAAAGATATGACCTCCCAATGGCAATTTTATTCTTTGATTATGGTAAACATTGTTTTTCTGGTTTTATTTGTTGTGCATATAATCCTCACATCTGATTCCCAGTCTCTGAAGAAATCAGTCCAGTACATTTTCAGGATATTGATCAGAAGCTTCATTAGAGATGGGTAAAGTTCTTCCAAGTAAGCCCTTTGGTACATGAGTACAGCACATCGAGACCTGTGTGCTGAAAACTGTGTTGGTTTGGTTCATTGTAAGAAGTTATTTGAACAATGAAACTAAGGGAAAACCAGAATATCTGCACATTAACTAATGTTTTCATTTATCTCTGTAAATTGAAAATCACAGTTCTAAAGAGTTATACTTGGGGGTTTGTTTCTCTCTACTTTGTGACCACAAAAACTGGACCAAATATTGCTCTAGGATGTAAAAAACCTTACAGAAGACTAATTCAATTTCATTGCTCATGAGAAATTTAGACTTTATTACATTTCCCCTCCAAATAAAAAAAAAAATGTTTAAATTTCTTGAAACAAATTTTGGAGATATTTCATCTGTTACAGGTGCTGATTAAAATACAGAATTATCCTATGCCCCCATTTTCATGCAGGTCAACATCTGGAAGTAATTTGCACAGAGTAGTCATTAGGCCTCTATAACACTTTAAAAAGTCAACTTAAATCTTAATTGAAATTCCCTGTTGTTTTGTATTCTGTAGCTAAACATCAGATACCCAGGTTAAGTCTAACTAACCTCTTCTCTTCAGAAAGATTACATTTTCTGCTAGTCTTCTCACTTTTTTAATTTTCCTTTCACAAGAAGTCATAACTATCTTTATATCATAAAAAATATCTTTGTTAAAATACTTCATTCATCTTACTTAAATTTCTGTTAGGTATATTCTGCTCTGTAAAACATGTAATCTACATGATCAGTGACATATTTTTGCTGATGTAAATAAATTCTGTTTAATTCAAAGGAACATGCCCATTTAGGATAGAAGTTTTTTCCCTTGTAATGTCAGTGAAAATTATGTTTGCCTGAGCACTGTAGGACTGGACCCAGGAGTTTCCTTTCCAGATTAGAATGTGCAGGCTTTCTCTGAACGCCTCGCTTTTATCAGTGCCCTTCAACGTCATGTTCTGAGGACAGCATAGGCTCGTGCAGTAGTGTGGCTGTGTTTGTGAAGTACAACGGGGTGGATATCTCTTTCTCAGAAGTTCTTAGAGTTTTGGAGGAAATGGTTCATTTCCTATAGGTTTAAGGCCCTAGCTCATTGATCTGCTGGAATCCTACTGAATTCATTTGTTCTGTTCCCATATAGAAGTGTTTACACATCAGAACCTAAAAAAAGTTTAAAAGAAGGAACTCTCCTGGCACTTGTAAAGCCTTAAACAAAACTCCTTTGTTTTAGAAATAGTTCCTCCTCTGGCATTAAGTCAGAATGATAAATACCACACTGGCAGAATGAGTGTTTATAGCCAGTGTTGTCTGCTCATTGCCTGGACAATTCATGGCTGCTGAGAAAGCAAAACCATACTAAAATCCTCATCACCAAACCACGTGGGATCTAATGAGTTTAGCCACAGTCCTCTTCCCGCTTAATCCATCCCTCTCAGAGACAGTGTGTCCTCAAGCTCTGTTGGGGGAAGGAGAAAGGATTCAGGCACTCAAGGTACTGAAACAGCAGCAGCCCGGATCTATAGGAAGGAAGCAGCTGCAGAGCAGTCATGAGTTAGAGACTTGATGCCAGTTCAGCATCTCACACTTGGTGATGAGTGAGGAAGTGGAAGAAATTGAGACCACTGAGCTGACAGACTATTTCCATTCACTGAAACAGGATGTAATGAGAGATCTGAGAAATCTGGACTTTAAAACAAAGTCAAAATATAAGCCAATGTGTATATCCTGACGTAAAGAATGACATCTGTGAGAGAGTCTGAACAATCTGCATGAGGATATCAGAAGACTAACAGATGATTTTCATAGATTTGAATGCCAGAGCTATTGCTAAACATTCAGATATTTCTGATTTCACATGATATACCCTAATGAGGTCATAGCCTGGAACTAGGGAAAAAAAAAACAATATAAAGCTCCAGACTGATCATAATTCCAAACAAATCTGACCAAAAATTAGTGCTTCCATAGGGAAAAACAGACTTGGCTGATCTGCTATGAGAATATTGCAATAGCTTGACATAGGTATTCTTCATCTGTCTTTCAAGAAAAGCCCTGAAAACATTGTTAAAAAACTAAAAGAAAAAGAAAGAAAAAAATACATAAATCTATCTATAAGATGGGCATCTTGCTGTAAGTGAAGGAACCTATAAAATATCTGGGCATTGTGGAGTTCTGCAGGTGATTGAGTGATTGCAATAAATAACACAGGTGTTGATTTTCTTTCATGGATAACTCAGTTATATTTTCCTGAAATTTTTCTCTCCTAAGCAAAATGGAGCAATCTGCATTTATGTTTTATATTGCAAAATTCCCAAAGTCTTTGCATGTTTAACTATGAATTGAAGAAAACTCAAGACTAGCAAAGATATAAGCTGACCTCTGTATTATTTATAGTTATTATCAGTTATTTGCAGTATTTCACTGGATCTTTTGATTATTTTTTTTATTAATTGCACTACATTTGGTCCAGAAAGTTTTCAGTTTATTATAGCAGTGGCATTATCTGATGTCTTCCTCCAACGATCTAGAAACATTTACAGAAGTCACCCTATGAAAATTGTCCAGTTAATTATGAGATGGTGCTCTCTTTCTGATAAGCTGTTAGTTTTAGCTAGTTACACACTGGCACTAATAATTAAATTGTTAATTTCAGAACCAAAAAACAAAAGCTACCAAAAACAGTACATGAAGACAACATAACAAATAATTCATAGTCATCTGACAGCTTAAAGCCACTTAGAACTTTTACAAGGGTTTTCAGGCTTGCTACCTGATTGCTGGCTTATAGCCCATAAAAACATATGATGCTTGTTCTTGAAGTTCAGTAATTCATCAAGGAGCTACGTGCAATTATTACATTTTTAACAATTACTTCTCTTGATTGCACACTGAAATTTTTCTCCTGTCAGAGCTAATGGGCAGGGTATTTTTTATCATCTAGCTGATTAAACTGATACAGTACTTCTATTTTAATACTGACTGTATGTGTATAGATATCAAGTGCTAGCCAGCCAAGAAACAATTAGGTACCCTATAGTGCAAGCACCCTACTCCCATTAACCTCAGTGAAAGCCAGTTGTGCCTCAATTGAAGGAGAGACTTTGGCCACGAATTTGTCAGACAGCTGGAGTGTATTTTTATCTTATTTCTATGGTGTCAGTAGACAAAACATAGCAATCTGCATAAATCCAGCTAGGAATGAGTATATTACACTCTACAAATTATTTTTTTTCCATTTTTCTGGCTTTGAAAGTGCTTTGCAAAGACAGTGTTAAACTGATGTAAGCCAAAAAAGGATTAAAAGTTAGTACAACAAGCAGGTCTGTAAGCACAGGTATGCTCAACTTGCACACCATGTTGCCCAGACATGACACCTAGGACAGCAGGAAGCTGTAGATCTGCATAAAGCTCATGGGCTCATCCACCACTCATAGACATCAGTAATAAACTCTGATGAGGTGTAGGACTATTTGCTAGTACAAGAAAGAAATTATACCCAGTTCAAACTGGTGTAGGAACAATAAAATCACTGAGACCTATCCCAGTGATAAGCCACATGAAAGCCAGTAGTCACAATATTGGGTAATGAATATTTAATGGGATGTGATTTAACTTCAAATATAGTATATTACCTTGTGCTTAGAGGCAAAGTGTAAAAAAATTATTATGTGCCCAACTTCAAGTACCAATGGGAGATTCTCCTTTTTGTCAAGTTTTGTAAAAGTCCTAAATATTGACATGCTGGTGCTAAAAGTGAAAGCTTGTGGGAATCGATGTCATGGTTTCCCCCTTCCACTGTTTGGATGGCACTCAGTGAGAGGCTGTGAGAAAGGGACTGGAAAGAGTGCTCTCAGGGTGTGTGGTGATTGCCAGCACTAAGCATGAGTTAGGCAGTGGAAAAGCTTTGGCATCTTGACATTTTTGGTTGGATTTTTCTATTCAGACTGAATTATTTTCTTTATTCATGTGCAGAACTTTTATTAATCTATTGTCTTGAGGATAAAACCTAATAGATTATTGTATGCATTTGGTCTTAATAACTGTTAGTGAATATTTTTTTCTCGTAACATGCTTTTCATAAGTTACCACAGCTTTCCCTTGTAATTATTTAGTTAACTGTCTCCTTAAGAACACTAATCATTAGCCCATCTTATATGTTTCTCTGCAGTAGTAGAAATATGCATATAAAAAAATATCTTTTTTTTTTTTTATGAGTGACTAGGCATTTGCAGTTTTGTTTAGAAAATGTGTTTTTAATCAAATCTCCCTTGGAAATAGAGGTTTCATCCATGAGGGATATATTTCAGAAAACTCAAGAGCTCCTTGTTAATTCCCAAGATATTTAACTCAATTTTTCCTGTGTCCACCTAGCCCAATTTTCAAGAAAATAAGATGCCTTTTAGGACACTTTATTCCTTACTTCTTCCATATTTTATGAAAAATTTACTTAAATATTTTTGTTAGATTCATAATATAATTTTTTCCTCTTCATTATCCTACTGTAAACTCTGCATTGGATGCAGCCTGTGACAGAATAAAACACTCATTCTTTTTTAAGAAAAACAAAAATATCCTGTAATTCGTGTTTAAATGACTCCAGATATCTGGTTTTCTACTGTTACATGCTAGCATTTCAGAAGCACTACTGAAATTATTATCCAATACGTCTGTTGTCCCAGAGCTCTTGAAAATACAGGATTCAAACCTATGACCAAATTGTTGCATCCTAAAGAACTGAATCATATCCCAGAAATTACATGCGTATACATAATTACTTGCATTACATGCATACAAGACTTTATAGCAGCCTTCCAGTCCTGAAGGGGGCCTATAGGAAAGCTGGAGAGGGACTTTTTACAAGGGTATGTAGTGATAGGACAAGGGGGAATGGTTTCAAACTGAAAGAGAATGGATTTAGATTGGATATTAGGAAGAAATTCTTTACTGTGAGGGTGGTGAGACACTGGAACACGTTGCCCAGAGTTCTGGATGCCCCACTCCCTGGAAGTGTTGAAGGCCTGTTTGGATGGGGCATTGAACAACATAGTCCAGTGGAAGGTGTCCCTGTCCATGACAGGGAGGTTGGAACTAGATGATCTTTAAGATCTCTCCCAACCTAAACCATTCTATGATTCTATGATTCTATGATATATCCACTTAAACTGTGGCAAATACAACGTATTCCTATTCCTACTAGTCCTACTATGTCTACTGTTCTTCTAAAATAATTCCATTTCACCTGCAAACTGTAACACTTGCACCTGGCCCTCTTCTTGACCATTTTATCAATACAGGGATCAATATAGATCCCTGAGGGAGAATATTCCTAACAATCTTCCCAGGAAAACATGAACGCTTATTTCTACCCTTTGTTTCTTATCATTTAAGCAGTTGTCACTTGGTTGTCAGTGGATGACAAGCTCTACCTTCTTACTCTGTAAGAGCACAGCTTCGGTAAGAACAGCTGGTGAAGGAGACTGAAAGTCCACCATACCATCTGGATTTACCTTTATTCACATGATAAATCATTCTTTTGAAGAACCTTATCAGGTTGGCAAGTCATGCCTACATCTGCAAAACTTAATGACTCGTCCCTAAAGCATCATATCTGTGTATCATATTCTAGTATGTTCTCCATCAGTTTACCTAGGCTTACATAAAGACAGCCTAGAAATAAAATTCTGGATTAGTAGCTAACAGGATATCAGAGGTTTGTATCATATTTTCTTAGTGTCAAAGATAACTTAAGCAGTAGTTAACACATTCCAATTACCAGTACAGGATTTTCCTATGTGAGTACCTTTGGCACTCCTGGAAATATCATTTAGGTCCTGAAAAATTTTTCCTCCTTAATTTATCACCACAGAACAGTTGGAAATAGTTCTTCAGATACTTCTCTATTAAAGCATGATTTAAGTGTAAAGACTTGTCTGTAATGAATACCAGTGCAAGAAATTCACTTTGCTTTTTGCAGTGATCTGGATTTTCCTTGACAAGGTCCTTTTATATCAAGATCATCCAACATTCCCAACTTCTCTTTGAAAGGTTTTTTTCTTTTGATTCACTGGAAGGAGTTTTTTATTATTAACATTTATTCTTTCAGCCAGTTGCTCAACATTTTTTGGCCTGTCTAAATGTGGTTTTGTATTTAAGACCGTGGTTTCACTTTAAAGAGATAACATAGGCCAATAATTGCACAGGAAGATTTTTAAATTAAACATACTGCATATCAGAAGGATGGAATTTTTATTATTTAAGCATGAATTAATCCAATAAAAATGGTGGCAAAAAGTGTTAAGGGAAGAATTTTTGCTTGTCTAGTACATCTTTCAAAAGTGTTGGAAATTGTAGAAGCTTAAGTGTTTTGCTGTCTTATTCAAAAAAGGCTAAAGACACTTTAGTTGCAATTCTTGAATTTCACTCAGCCTTAAGGTTTAGATGTCTGTTTTGCAGCCACTCTGCTTCTTGAATGAAGCTGCTCAAGAACAAACTGTATGTCTGTCTTCATCCTTCCCCTGTTTGCTGCCCTTTGAGAACCTCCACATAAATTCAACCTGTGTGTTAATGTCCATTTTCTTCTACTTTCCCATCTAGGACTTTTAGATAGTTCAGTACCTC
This sequence comes from Aegotheles bennettii, assembly GCA_013398125.1. Lineage (NCBI taxonomy): Eukaryota > Metazoa > Chordata > Aves > Caprimulgiformes > Aegothelidae > Aegotheles > Aegotheles bennettii. The sequence continues at coordinate 34,478 of VZRW01010834.1, forward strand.
AAACAGAATTCTGAATTCTGCTTCAAAGCTCCTCAAAGCACAAAATTTTAGGTGCTTTTGTCTTTTACTAAGTCATTTAATGTGCCACATTTTCTTCAAAAGAAAACAATTTTGGTGAATAGACTTTTTCTACTTACCATTCTGTTAAAATCACTGTAACATTTTTTCCTAAATTATTGTATATACTTTAAAAATAAAGATTACACTATAAAACAATTCACTTATTTTTGCTTTGTTTAATTATATAAAGAATCAGAACACTACCTGCAACACCAGCTCAACATAACTTGAATTTAAATTTATCTTTTGCCTCCACCCTTTGTTTATCCTTGTATACTTTAAAGTTCATGCTGTTAAGTAGCAGGCAGAATAGTCTTTGTATTTAATCACCAATAAACATTTCTAATTTTTTTCTTGATTTTATATAAACTAATATTTGTTTGTAAATCTGGAGTTTTTTTTAGATGTTCCTATTTGCGGAAGTGCTTTATATATGACATCTTTTAACAGTTCTCCTTCATGTTGGAGCAAGAGGCATTTTACATTTAAAAAGAGCATCTAATTTGGTTTTTGTACAAGGACTTGCAAATACTGTAGAAGAGCTGGACCAAATCAACTACTTGCACAGATGTTTTCAGCTTTGATTTGTGGCAGTGGTTGTGGAGGAAAGCATGGATCAGAAATTTCAGCTGTTTGGAAACAAAGAGGAGGTGTTCATTTGTATAAGCAGAGAGAGTGAGTGGTGGAAAAACTAGGCAGAGTCCTAAATTTCAACAGCACTGTGTCAAAGCTCAGCCTTAATTAAAAACAACATCATTTTGGACATATTACTTCAGTGTTAGGTACATTTTGCATTCTAATTCCCTTACTACCACTCATGACATCAATACCAGTCCACCACAGTTTTCCAATAAAATTAAATTATAATAATATTTAATAACCTCCAGATATTAATTGGATTAAACACATTTCCTGAGCTCTTGTGAACTGTAGCATGCTGTGAAAACAAAGAATGGTTTTGCAACTAGAGATAGCACAGCAAAAAAGCACACTTTAGGCTCTTAGAATTTTATACATAATTATCACAACTTTCCCAATCCTCCAACTTTTATCAATATAGCTAGAGATGATAATTTACAGAACACTAGCCACAGATAATTTACAGGTCTAAATATAAGCACTTCAAATCTAATACTAAAAAAAAAATAAATGTTATGTAGATACCTAATGTACAAATATGAAGTCTGCCCTGAGATTGAGCCACAGAGCTCAGCTTCTCTAGGTGATCCTCAAACTAAGCAGCCAGATACAGAAGATGTTTCTGACCTCTGCCAGTATCTGCCATATCATTCCACAGCAACATCTCAATAACAGCCACTTTACCAGGAGACCTTCAGAATAATATTTCCTTTCATCTTAATTTAGTTACTTTCTTGGAAATTCTCGTAGGTGAGTTACCATTCTTCAGTCATAGTGTCTAGAAGTGAATGTTATGGCTGTGTACTGTTGCAAGATCTGATGTTTTCATCATTAATCTCATAGTACTTGTTTGTTTTAAGGCACCACTCCTGAAATTATATGGAAAGAGCAAATCTCTGGAAACGAAACCAGCAACAATAAAAAAACATAACGAGAATTTTTTTTCTTCTAGCCCTCCCCCTGACCGAAAACCTTAAAATGCAATACTTAACGTTTCCAAAAGCAGAAGAAAAGCAACACTTCCTACTTTTAAAATGAGATGTTTTTTAAAACTTACAATAAAGAAGGTGAGGAGAGAGGCTGAATCACAAGTCTTCAATCTGTATCACAATACTTCAACTGTGGTAGCAGCATCTTGTTTCATCTTTTAGTCACTGAAATTTGTTAGAAATATTCTATCAAATTTTAATGGTGCAAGACTATGGTCAGAGAGAGACTCCCTTTTCTTTGCATCTGTCATGGTAGAGACAGCCCAAGCAGAACAACTCCTTTCACATCTGACCTTACTAATTCTGATTTCTCTCTTATGTATATTTTATCATTTTTACCAAATGTTTAGCTTGGGGATTTTTCCCCCTTGGTTAAGGGTTTATTTCTCTTGCCATATTTTTTTAACCTCTATGGTCCTTTGTTTTTTTTCTGGTTTTACATTTGTCAATATCTTTCAGTGAAACATCATCAACAAATCTATTTAATATGATCTTTATTCCATTTTCCAAACCACTAAGATGTTAATTAAAAGCAGCTCTTATACTGACCCTTCTGTTAGCTTGGAGAGTTAGATATTTTGCCATTTATCATTATCCTCTCTACTAATCTCTGTGGCCCCTTTTGCATAAAAGATTGAATTATGTTTTCATATTATGGTTCATGAGATTTTACTAAGTACTTGAGCTAAGACAATGTATGTTAAACTACTGTATCCCATTCTTTCATTTTGAAATTCTCCTAAAGAGCACAAAAATGCATTGACAACATCTATTTTTATTCACCCAATATTGCATATTACACATAGCTCTATGATTATTTTCTCTTTTGTTTTTCTTTCTTTTCCCTTTGTAACTTAAAACAGAGAAATATATTAGCAATCTTCATATCACATTAGGATGATTATTTTATCCTCTTTTATGACTGAGGAGAGATTCAATGAATTGCCTGAGGATATATGCCAAGACAGTGATGCAAAGGATAACAGGACTCAGAGGCCCTATCATTACTATTGTAACACAGTAGTACTGTTAGGGTCAAATTTGCTATTTGTGTCCTTGTTTTTTTCCATGTTTTTCATTGTTAAACTAGTTGAGATTAATTTCCAGACTTTGTCTTCTCTGCTGATCAATCAATCTAGCTTTTGTTTATTTTTACATTGATAATATATACCCTTTCATATTATTCTCTTGCTTTGCCCTGAGAAATATCTATTCATCCACATTATTTTTACTAGGTATTTGAGAACACCCATAATTGTTCTAAAACAGGATTTTAAAAGCTTTGGATGAGATATAAAAATCTGTAATTGAAAACATCAACCAACCATTGGTGGTTTTGGAGATAATTTTTGCCTTGAACATACCAGTTTTCTATGGTTTTGATACTTTTTTGTGCATTAGTAAGACTTTTTGCAGTTAAAATCGATTATTTTGTTGAAGATACATTAATTTAAGTGAGAATACATTACTCCTGAACTCAGATAATGTGTACCAAGAGACTACATGTGAAGAAGGAAGAAATGGCAGGTTTTTGGCTCACAATTTTTTTGCAAAGTTCTGAGTATCCAAATATCAGATCATAAACTAAAAAACAGCCTCTCATTCTGAGATGCATGCACCTATAAAACCAGTATTTTGTGCCTGATACATAAAATTCAGTCAATATTGTAAAACGTCAAGAGGCTATAACTATCGTCCATAGGAGTTTCTTTTCAAGAACAGCTCCTCATGGATTCTGTGGGTTTGAAGTACCAGTGATCATAATGGATGCAATCTGCAGGCTGTGGAGAATTTTGGGATGGGGGAGGAAGAGACAAGTGTCTGTCTTACAGGGAGTATTTCAAACACAAGGAGAAGAATGAGAGTTAAAGCTTAGAAGAACTATTTTGCAGAGGAGACACAGCAGGAGAAACACCTAAGTCTTAACTTGCAGACCTCTCCTTGCCTTAGGACAGATTCCAACATGGGACTTGAAGAAAAAGAGGACTGGAAGTAGAATTCAGAGAAAAGTGTTCAATGATATCCTTACAGAATTTGCATGGAATAGCTCTGCTTTTCACATCTGTTTTCCTTTCATCTTCCTTTCCAATGGACTGTGATGTGAAGTGAGTACATCCTTCCTGACGGTGTTTGGGCTTTCTTTTTGTCTCCTCATACAGTTTTTCTTATGTCAGAAGCTGTGTAAAGATGATGATACCACTCAGTCATTAAAATCCTGTGTCTGTCAGTGACCTGATTATGTTTAGTATTGCATCAGCTCTTTGTATTACATCAGTTCTTTGAACCTCATGGTGGACAGGGTGTTGCTTTTACTATAATTTCCACCATGAACACCACAGCTGGAATATTATAGGGCAAAACTGCAGGTCTTTATTGTAAGAGAAAAGAGTATTTTGCAGAAACAAGTTTCACTAATATTAGTAGTGATTTTGTCTACCTATTGTTCTAATGTATTTTATTGAATTATTTGGAATTTTTACAACTTTCAAAGATGTGGAATGTACTTCTTTAAAACACTTTAAAACTCTCCAGTCAAGCACATTGTATTAGAAGTTAGACAGAGCAGCAATTTTTATGTGGCTAAGTTTGCCATGGTACGTAGTCAACATACTTGGATACTGGGAAAAACCCAAACAATGTGGTTTCTTAATAGTAATGAAATTATTTAAAGGGAAAAGGGCAAAACAGAAAAAGGTGACAAGGCACTCTCAGAAGTAGAAACTGGAGTCAGTAACTGCTCTGAATTTCTTGCCACAGTGGTCTTAAATATATTTTTGTCTTCCACTATGGTGGACAGCAAGCACTACAGATGATGTCCCTGTTCTCAGGAAGGAGGTGAGCAAGGAACCCATTTTTCCAGTTCCCACCAACACTGCCTGATTTTGTCTTGCCAGAGTTGGACCAGAGACAAACCTAGTTAATAGAATTGGCTTCAAAAGGTCATGTGCAGGTAGCTGTGAGTTAGAAATAAATTTAACACCAGGGACTTTTATGAACTTATGCATGAAAGGAAGATCTCCCTCTCTGCTGTAGATTTAAAGGCATGGAAAATTTTATTCATAAATAACAAGCTACCTGACATTAGCTGGACTGTGAATTATGAAAAAAAAATCCACCTCAAAATATATTAAAATATATTAAAAGAATAATCAAAATAAAACACTTTTCAAAGTGGCTGCTTGAATAGTTTATTCCTTCATATGCAATATATTTCTTCTGCTGATAACCTGGAAAGCATGCATTTGTCTTCTAAGAGATAAGGCATCATGAACGAGAAGACTAAATTACGAAAAAAATAAGATGTATGTTTCACATGAGGCCTAAAAAGCTGAATTTCAAGCATTGTAGTCTAAATCAAACGATTACATGTTAAATAAGTCAAAAATTAAAGTAGGCAAGTATTTTGTGCATCAACTTTAATGTCTGTCCTTGGCCATTGCCGGATTATCAATGAGCCATTCAGAGGCCAATTAGGAAAAGTATCCTGACAGCAAGTGCTTTGGAATATGCTGACAAGTCAAAAAAAAGCCCCTTATTCATTTAGGGTAAAATTCACAGCAGTGTAGATAGCCCTCACAATACCCACTGTCAGCACTGATTTTCTGCCAGGCACCATTATTTTGCAATGATTTTACCTGAAAACTGATCCCACTTGTCAGTATGCACATACATACCTGTATCTCCATAGTATGGCAATAAAATGAAGCATTTCCTAATAGGCATTTTTTTACCAGTGAATCACTGTGGAAGCTAATGGTCATTCAATTTTCAACAATTCTGTATGGTATCTTAGTTTATTTCAAGTTTTGGTGTACCATTGAACCTGGATTTAAATAAGCCTACCATTTAAGCTGCTTGTCAGTTCTGGTTTTCTGCATACGTGTGTGGGTTTACCCAAAAGATACTATATGGGAAAAAAGATCTTGCATAGTCATAGAAAGTGACTATGTCAAGATATAGGCCTCTTTAGGAAATAATTTTATGTGGAATAATTAGGACAGATTAGTAAGAAATGCTTTCATCTTAGTTTTTTGCCTATGTTGCATTCTAAAATAATTAAGAATCCAGATTGTTTCTGTTTTTCACCTTCATTTACTGGCACCCAGCAAAGAGGCCTACACTTTGATTTTAATCATGGCCAGACAGTATAAGACCTTGGTCTTAAAGGCACGCGGAGCAACAAGCAGAAACCCCGCTGTGTAATTTCAAAGCAATGTACTTCATGCTGCTAACCCTACAGTATGATTTCTGTTCTGCCAATGGCTCCAATAGCAGACAACTTCTAATTTGCACCTCTTGCATAAATCCACATTATGCCAATAGGTTCAGAAGAAAACCACAAGCTGCCCAGTTCAGCAGTCAGAGGTCTGTTAACAGATCTTTAACTATGATCTATTGTGTAGGAAAGTCTGAAATTATGGATGCAGAGTTTCACTTTATAGAGCTCTCACTTGTGCTATGCAGGTTTTCTTGAGATAATTATAAGTGTTTATTTTGGCTTTTAACAAGTTTAATCACATTATTTAACATGTTCTGATTTTGTCACTGAGGCAACCATTACTCTTGCACACAAGTTTTGCTTAATTGGCAGCGGGAGGAGAAAATGGAGTTTAAAGTAACTAATTGCACTAGACCTCACAGATGTCAAGATGTAGCTCTTTTGATTAAAACTTTTTACAAGATACTTTACAAATGTAAAAGCACTATCTCTTATAAATGCCTAATACAGCATCCTGCTTTCAGTTTTGCTTCCACTTTAAGTGGTTAAATATTCTGGAAGTTCAACTAAAGGACGCCTGAAAAACTATTTCTAAGCACGGGAGACAGAGATTGGGAATATAAAAGTACAGAGTTCAGTAAGGCACTTCACTTACTTATCTGAATTCCAATTTATAAATAACCTTGGCTGCCTATAGAGGGTAATTCACTCTGTTAATTTCAGGCCACCGTTTAAGTACCATGCTGTGCCAAATTGCATTTGATGGTTTTATAATGGCATGACTACAATACACTAAAATGAGATCTATAAAGGTATCCCCTAGTGGGAATTTCAGCCCCAGTCTCCAGTGGTAAAAATGACATTCACATCTAGCAGTTCTCTCCACTGCATCTCAGGTATGTGTAACCATCCCATGTTACACAAAAAATACATTTTGCATCACAATTTAAAGTGCTTACAGTTCCTAATTTTAATGGTTTTGTGACTTCTAACTAATCTATTTTATTTTTTTTTCAAAATCAGAGTATGCTTCTTGATATACTTCATCTCACTTTAAATCTCTGAAGTATGGTACTACAACTCTATCAAAAGTGATTGAACAAGTAGCACTTGATGAATGATAACAGTTTCCCCAAAGGCAGTATTATTTCTTGATCTTTGGCATGAAATAACATAGGTATATCACAGAAAGGCAAATGCTTGCATCAGGATATTGTCTCACAAAAGACTTCTTTGGTCACAGTGGCATTTTCCAGTGAGCAAGACATCTTCACCCCTCCTCCAGTGACCCAAAGAAGTTGAATGCCTTTTGGAAGGTTAAGCTTTGTACGCAGGGGTCATGGGACTGGGCTGAAGCCGGAGGGTCTGTTTATTTTCTACGTGTGTTGAACTATGTTGTTCTCTGGGTGTGAATATAACTTTCTAACCTTCACAAATGATCCCCAGGAAAAGACCTTGCTGAATAAGACTGCGTTTATCGTTGAGCCATTCCAAAAATTCACATCTTTCTAGATGATGCATAGCAGCCAAAGACAATACTTATTTAAACATTGAATTGTATTTTAAACTCCAGTAACCAGAAGCAATGAGTTTACCGGAATAATGGTGCAATTACTCAGATACTTTTTCAGACTTATCTTGGGGGAAAAAAACACACCACGGATGTATCCCTTTAGCATCCAGTAAGCACAGCAGCCCCATAAAAAACTTCTCTTAGCCTGCTATAATGCCCTGAATTATACCATGCAAAATGAAATACTGAGAATGTTTTAATAAACTTCCTGGCTCATGTCATGACTCCTACATATTGAAACAGTCACACTATGCCAAACTACTCGAAAGCAGAGAGATTCATGGAGCACTGCTTTTGTAAAAAATGTAGCTATACAAATTTAACTATTTCTGAGTTCATATAGGATAAAATTATCTGCAGGTCTTAAGTAGCAGATAATGTAAGTGAATATCTTCACTTACAGGAGGTGAGGGATGAAGTATGCATATCAGATAGATACTGAGTTTCTTCTTTAGACCTTAAAGGTATCCTATTTTTATCTGCTAACAACTCTAAGCCTCATAACTACATCCAGTGTATAGTTTAAAAATCTTTTTTAAAAGTCATCTTAAAATCTTCCACTAAATCAGGTGGAAGTTTCTAGGTAAATAATGAATATTTGCACTAGGTCTGTGCACCAGGCTAGTGTGCAGCTTACTATTTTCATCAAAAAGCTCTAAAGTTATCCTATGTCATATTCATGAACTTCAGCAGTGATTTTGTTTGGGATCTTTTTATTTACTTCTCTAGGGAGAAATCTTCACTTACATGTGACACCAGAATGAACATGCTATGACTGAGACTAGATGGAATAACTTCCGATTTCAGGTCAGAAAATATCTTCAGGAAGAGTGTATGTCTTCTCCCACAAGTCTGACAATGCAATATGTCTATCCTTTCTAGTAGTCATAATATTTACAATGTATTATTACTAATGAATTTCATAATAATCTTGCTGCTGACCAGACAGTGAACTTCAATAACTCATAGAATGCATATTTTGATAGTTCTTGGAATATGAGACATTATGGCATAATGGTCAGCTACATGATATTCTGTCAGATTTTTTAATGTTAGACTTTGGATGATACTGTATGGTATTTCATTGTAGAGCATTTTAAGCTCTTGATTTGTTCATGGCAGTAAAGAGACTAATTTTGAGTACTTACTAAAATATGCCATTAAAAGTCAAATTCAAAAAAGAAAAGACATTCAGAAGTAAATTCAAAGGTAATGATTAATATAATCTTTCATGACAAGAGATTACACTGCTATGAAACTTCATTTAATACATTTGTATTAAGCAGCTTCAAAAAAATCACAGATTTTATTCTGATTTTTCTTTTCTAAGATGCACACTTAAGACAACCATTTTGGAACAAGTAAGAGTTTCAATGTAAAACACAACATCATTTTTGCACCTATATTTCACCCAAATGGCTTACAATTTTTGTATGTCTAACAAAACAAATGGCAATATTAACCTGGTTTCTGGTGAGCATCAATGTCAAGTCTAACAGCTGATACAGTTCTACTAGAAATTGGAAAAAGACACATAAATTATGCTGACATTTCTAGTGGTAGACTTTCCCAGAAGGACTTGAAAGACCATAGGCATCCTAATGATGATGCCAATTTTTAGATAAGATGTCAGACCAGCGTTCAGAGTTTGTTTCCAGTTATTTGGGACTTCCTGGACATTTAGCACTTTTGTAAGAGGAAAGGCATTCAACATACCAACCCTGCAAAGTCCAATTATCTGGAAATCTCATTTGAAAAATTAAATTGCTTGTTCTTGTTGTGAATTGTTGTCTTTAACAATAAATTGTTTCCAAAGGTGACTGAAGCAATTATTTTTTATAGCTCACATGTCATTGGAATTGGTTCATGTAACTAAGGTATTTTATTTCATTACTCTATTTGTATATTTGAATGTGCAAGTTTTCTCATTATATTTGGACTCTTCTGTATTCCCTAGTTTTGGTCCAAAGTAATAAGTTTTAAAATTCCATCATCGTCAACCCATAGAAGTAAAGAAGTTTTATATATTTTGAAAAAGGATTCAATATGCACAAGTCTTCTATGTCATTCAGCAATAAACATAGTCTGACACCAAAATATCAGTATTACATCTTAACAGCCTCTGGCAACACACCTGGGATCACTGAGCCACAGCAATGCCCATGGATGTGAATCATATGTGTTAAACATTGACAAAAAAGTGAAACGTCAGGCCAGAAGCAGGGCATGTGTGAGAAGCAGCTGAATGGCAGTGGTGGGGATCTGAGTTGCAACTGGGAGGGACAGTTAATGGGCAACTCTGGGCAACTAGAGAGAAAAGTGGCCACAGTGTATCCTAAATGCTAAAATTCCCAGTGATTATGAGACTAAGCCCTGGGCCAGGCAGCAGTGCTGCAAGCTCAAAAAAGTTGCAGATAGCACAATTTCTTGAACTATGCCAATCTAGAGATGGTGGCATAATGATGAAGAGAAACAGTGTGAAACAACAAAAATAAACCTGCAGAAAAAGAAGCAGGTAAGAAAACAACATAAGCAATAGCATGGTTTTCCACTGATTAAATTATTTAGACTGAATAACTGTCTTTATTGTAGTACGTATGGAATGTAAAATATACATTTTTAATTTGTATTTAGAACATTGATGGGAAAACACTGTGCAAAAACAGAAAATGTTTAACTGGACAATTTTTGATATACCTATTGTATTATCCCCAACAGGAGTGGAGTTAATGTTTGCTTAATTTAACTATTTAAAACTTTATAGACAGAAGTGTTCAGGAACCTGTGGTTGAATGAGCTGTTTCTATTCACATTATTTGGGAGAGTTCTGCACTGAAGTTGCATCTGAAGTATAAACTTAATAACATTCAAAATCGTGATTGAAAGCAATAACATTGCTATCAGTAACAACAAAAGCACAGAGAGAAAAAAAAAAGAAGGATTAGAGCAGGATTAAAAGTAACCTCTAGGGTACAGCTATAAACTGGACATTGCAAGCTTTGGGGTGGCTGCTTAATTATCATCCATGTATAACTTTTTTAGTGATTTTGTTTTTACACACAAGCACAGGGTATGTAAAACATGCCAAAAGGGCACCCTGACTCTTTAAGTTCTGCTATTAACCTAATAAGGATCTTGTCCTAGACAGCTGATGATTGTATAGTGTAATTATAGAAACAGGGATAATTGCAATATACATAGGCAGTAGAGAATCTGCTACTCAACAATAAGGGCCTCAGCACTATGATCCCACTGACTTCAGCTCTTAATTGACTTCAAAGAGGGTTAAAATTGAACAGCAGCTTTTAGGATAAACGTTTCAACAAGCACAAATTTGGACAGGTGAGATGATCCAATACACTTGACAACTAAATAGTTTTGCCTCCCCATATCCCTTCTGCTCTGATTTTTCAACTCAGCTTCTACTCCAAGTAAGGTTTATGATTATGTTATGATTTTAACAGGGACACAAAATGCAAAAATTCTTAATGTTCTGATTGGAACTCAATGCTGTATGAAAAAATATGTATGAATAAGTTAAATATCCATGATCTTGAAAGAGCTTTATACATTCTACTAGAGCTGTGTACCAAGTAATTTATATAGTCAGCCACATTTGTTTTATGCTGAAAAAATTGGGCCAAAAAAGAAAGTAACAGTTTCTGCCCAAGGTTTCAAAATGGAAAAGAAGTGGTTATGTATTGTGTTTGCACTTTGACTATAATTAAGTTTGAGAGCACTAGTGTGTTAGATAGCACAGCACACAACATGAGAGCATGAGGCCATGTCTTCATTAGCAACCAACATGTCCTGATAGGAGCAGATGTGGAGGGAGAGAAGGAAGGGGTGCTGAAGACGCAGCATGCACAGCACATGTCACTCTGCCTCACGTTAGCCAGACATCTTGGGGACAAATCCCTGCTGGCTGCCAAGGGTCAGTCATAGGCACTCCTAGGGCATGTCTTCCAGCCCACAGTTTCAGGATCTAGTTCTATGCATTTCCACAGCACTCCATGGTGCGAACTGAAGTCCTGTTGAGTGGGAATAAATTTGCTTCAAAAGTGCACTCCTGATCCAGACTAAGCGACAGGCACTTTTGAATACCAAGCAAAAGTTGTTAATTCCCGTTAAAAGTTAGGAAAACATAACTATCCAAGTCTTTTGAGTGGTCTTGCACTATCCAAGTCTTTTGAGTGGTCTTGTAAGTGTTAGCTTTGTCAATTATATTGATTTACCAATTAATAACTTCTCTGTAGAAGAATAGTAAATGTGCCTCAATAGAATTTTAAATTATTTTTACTATGTGTGTTCAATATTCAGTTTTCCATGTAGTTCTGTGTTTTCATATAGATGTACTGTGTTTGGAAGAAAAAGCCTGCCAGGAGTTAATCTGATTAATAATATTAACTTTATTAAAACTGAGAAAATCTTAGGTGTGTTTTGTTGGTGAAAGCCAGTATCTCACCTGGATGGGGAAAAAATAGGAGAGATTCTAAACAAGGTGTTTGGGAAGTCTGAGATACAAACCTGAGAGGCAGTGAGCCCTGAGTAAAGTCTAAAGATGAATTCAGCTTATGTTGCTGTCAACCTTGTCAGTAAAGCTGGGCCTCAAGAGCAGCCATGTAGTCTTGGACTTAGAGCAAACTGGGAAAGTTACTGAGGAACACTTAAGAAACCTAAGCCTGGAATCAGTTTACCAGAACTACTCCTAGCTAGCACATAGCAAAATGTTGTTCAGCAGTAAAAAAGAAGAGAGGCAAAAAGATGGAACAGAGAGATTAAATGTGAAGACCTGGTGCACAACTAGCTGACTGCTTCCACAGGCTTTCACTATGAATGGTGCTGAAAATGGGAGTAAGAGCAGAACGTCTGGATGGGACTGACAGCATGAAAGTAGAAGTAAATATATAACAGATGGACAAAAATCTCAGGCAGATCAAGTGCTGAAAACCTCATTTATCAGGAAGGGGAACACCAGAGAAAGAAAGTTATTTTGGTGAAGGAATATAATTACAATAATATTTTGTCAATATTAGTCATGAATAAATTGTGGCTTTCTGTTAAGTGTTTTGTAGCAGAAAGGATTACTATACAATTAGGATTACTAGGTGTAAAAACTAAATTATTTTAAGATCAAGCATGATGAATTCATGCAGAGAAATATACAGCATGATTACTTATTATAACAGAGGCTGATTTTACATCACAGAAAATTCAGTCCAGTATTTCCATATTCCTGTACCTGAAGAACTATTTAAACAGTCTTAACTTCTTTTAGAATTAGCAGACTAGAACTTGTCTAAACCAAAAACAAAAGACTAAACAAGTGAATTTAGTCCTGTGCTTGTGCTGTGTCTCCATATAATTTCTACTTTTTCATTTTTAAATTCAAATTATCTAATTGACCTTTATGTATGGAGCATAAGTATTTTTCACTTTGTAATATCTCAGAAAACTGGAAATGTTTTCAACTCTTTCTCCTTATGTATGTACACTAATTCTCAATACATTTTAAATTGAAAAAAACTTGGCATCAGAAGCACTTAATACAATACTCAGATATTATTGGCTTTGAATAATTTTGTTGTTTTGTATAAACTATTTTTTCCTTGCTGGGAACAGAGAATATCCCACAGGAAAAAACAGTGTTTCAACATGATTTTTCTTCAGAAAAGGACTAAAAAGTTGAAATATCACAATTTTTGCTTGGAATGAAATGTTCCAAAATAATTCAATTTGGAAATGTCTATGTTTAGTTCTGACTTACTAAATCAAAGTGTTTTATTTTCTTGAACAGAACCCAAACACCATGTTTCAAGTCAGTTCAACATTAATCTGCTTTGGCCTACTATGCCTCATGGGAATTTGAGTAGTGCCCCCCTGGTTCCCATGCTTTCATATGAGCTAGGCTTCTTGGCAAACTCTCCCATTGCACTGAGGCATGTGACTCTAATGATGAGCCATATGGCTTGGTCAAAGAGAAGTTCATAATGCATATTGGGACATAAATTTTTGCGAGGAGAAACTGCATTTTTTCCTTAAAAAGTGTTTGACACAATTCCCAATTCGCTTTCTTAAAAAACAATATTGCCAAAAAGGCTAGAAAGGGAGGAATTTGTTTGCAGGTATACTTTTGAAAATTTTGTGTATGTGAAAAGTCATGGAATTCCAAGAGTTAAGAAACAGGACCTCTTTCATGTCTGTCATAACTCCTTTTAGATGGGGAGGAAATTGGCCCCTACATATCTTGACAACATAGTAGAGAGGACTGCAATCTACAGAAGTCAAGGGGAAAAAATGTGATAATACAGCAGATGGGGAATGTGTTCCTATGGTGACTAGATACACTATATTTTCTGCTAAGATATACAAATGAAAAGCAATGCAGACTGCAGTAATGGAAGACCAAACACTAATTTTTCTTAGGATAATTATACTCAGGCTGCTGCTACTAATGATAGCCAATACTAAAACCTATGCACGCATTGCTTGTCTAGTATGTAGTATATTATGATTAGCAGAAACTTTAAACTAGAGAAAAGAAATGATAAAAATTAAGGCATTTCAGTTGTTTTAGTATTCTGCTTTCTGCTCCCTAAAAAAAAAAAAAACAACAGCATAAAAGATCAGAACTCAGCTGCTCAAGCAGGTGGAAATGACTGGGCCTAGAGATCTACGGGGAATTGTGAAGAGATTTCTCGTTATATTACAGAAGGATAAACATATGAATGTGGAGGTTGCAGAGGCAAGGTTTAAGAGGTTAGGAAATGGCAGCATTAAGGTTGCCTGTGGCCTTATTTCTGTCCTTTGAGCTATAATTAAATTATACCAATTTCCCCCTTTTATGCAAAAACTTTTATGAAAACAAAACCTAAAAAAAAAATTTGGAGGAGACCATGTTGTTTTTTCAAAAGGTCCTCAGCTACAAGGTGGTGTCTCTGCTTCTCAGTCTTTACTTCAGAAGAGAAAGAGAGAGAGGTTCCTTCTTCTGTCCTGGATAGGATGTCTGTTTCTGTCTTTGGCATCCACATACACCAGTTTCACAGAAACTGGCCAGCTAATGTTCAAGGCTGTCTGAAGAACTGCCTTTTCATGCATATCATGTGACTAGTCTTGGCATTGTCTTAATGACATTAGTAATGTTTTGATATATGATACATAGCAATATACTTCCTATATAGTAGAAATAATAATGACCGTATAATAAAGTGGGGAAAGATCTGTTTGGCAAGCGAAGCTAACTAAAATAATCTTACAAGCACTAAGAAGCCTCTGCAGGGTTATAGTGGAAACATGAATAAAATTAAAAGACACACTCAGTGATATTTTCCTGGATGAGTCACTGAGAATGTGTGTGAATAGTAAGGGACTGGGATTATTGGGGGATATCCAGCTATTCATTTTGCCATGAGTCTGAGACAGCTCACTCAATGCAAATGAAAGGCATGTTTGCCTCAGTGATGGCCTGTTACTGGCTTGATTTGCAAAAAGAGCTATAAATTATGTTGAACAATGCCAAATGTATAGTTTTGTGATGTTAATAGTACATGAGGGAAAGAAGGGGAATGCAAGTCATTTAATTGCAAAAAATCCCTTTTTGTCTGGTTTTCAGTTAGGCAAACAGAGATGTAGTACACTCTTAAATAAGTCTTCTGCTCAGAAATGCAAATTATCTTATCTGGCTGCCAAAGAAGGTTCCAACTATCAAGTCAAACTGAAAAAAATGTCACATTTCCTACTGCACAACCTCGTATGCTTACATTTCTCCAAACCTGCCTCAGCTGCACTTGCTGGGTAGTAGTAAAGGAGCTTGTCTGTAATTACAAAGGTGTTAATTTCAGCATTGCGTGTGCTTTTTCTTTTTACTAGATTGGCATGAACATTTCACACTCTAGTGTGTGCTGTAATTGGAACAAACTGCAACACCTACTACTAAAAACTGAGCTCTTTGTAGCCATTGCTTGCCTCTTCCATTTAAAATTCTCTAGCCACACTTCTGCCTCCCAAGCTGCCTTTGAAGGCAGATTTATGTGTTTTAAGTACAATTCAAGCATATTGCAGGCACAGCAGGAGATTGTAAACAATCAGAAACTGAATTGGGAGAGTCCTCAGCATCTCAGTGTGGTAGAACCTGAAAAACACCTGCAGCTTAACTGTTTATACGTACAGTACAGAGGATTCAGCATTGCTAATAAACCTTATTAAGGAACATCAGGCATAACAGAGCAGTGTAACCAGTTTATACGGATGCCCTCTGTGTACATGAATCATCATTGTGTTGAAGACAGGGTTTGAATGGCTTCCTGAAGATTCATCCACTTCTTTATCATCATCTTTATTTAATACAGCTGACTTCACAAAAGGATATCTCAAGGCAATATGGAGAAACAAATTCTGTTTTGATCTAAAATTGAGTGATTACATAGGTATCATGAAGGACTTCCACTTTGTAATTCTGTATTAAATACTTGTTAGAAAAATACTGGAGATATATATAAGGCTCATTTGAGATATTTTCCCTTTAAAAAATTGTCCCAAGAAATAACACTGTCTATAGACAGGGACCGCTGTCAGCAGGCAGCTCCCATTTCAGTAATATATCCTAACAGGGATATATTTGCTCTTAGCTTTCTTTCTAACTCAGTGGCTCTCTGGCACAACTTCTGCACCAGCACTTATGCAGTTTTTTAATGCTGCAGGCATGGCTTTCCCTTTCTCCAGAGAGAAGAAAGTCTGGATGTCTTGAGCTGGGTAAGGGAACTGAAATCAAGCCTACAACTTTCCTGGAAAATACTTTAATCACTAACTAGCAGCCAGTAATGATGCAAACAGTGAAGGGTTACTCTTTTAAAAAAATATTTTATTTAGTGAAAGTGGCTCTAGTGCTCTGCTTTGTGCTAAACTCATAGCTGCTGACAAAGTGTTTTGGGATTCCTCTGCCAATGTGTAAGACACCAGCCCCCTCAAGGGACTTGCAGCGTCCTAAACTGTTTTAGAGATAGGCTCAATTTGACTAAGGTTATGATACATGTGGAGATGAATAATAGCAAGACGTAGGATGTGTAATGGTTATGGTTGTTTGTTTTGGACATGGAAACCTAATCTCTGCCTAAATTGCATACTGGACTCAAATGTTTTTCGCGACTCGTAAAGTCAGTGTTTGGCAAATGACTATGACCACTATTATTTATAGGGAAATACTGTTAAAGAAAGGCTGCTTTTCACTGGAGCAGCAGAGGGTCCTTCGTTCTGGACTTCAGGAAGCTGATAAGTCAGGGGCAAAGCTTTTAATAAGAAAGTTTCACCCAAGGCAATTTTTCTATCTAAACTCCCTGGTTTTCTTCAGCTACCCCTCAGTCTGATCGATAGATCCTTCAGACTTAACCTCGCCTCATTTTCTGGAATGTGACCCTGATTTCGTCTTTTCTCTTCCAAATGCATGAGCAGCTGCAACCTTCTTATTTCAAAACTTGGAGCTAAGAAACAGAATCACTATAACATGGAATGCTGCTACAGCTGGGTAAGTCTGAAGAGATGAGCTCTTAAAACTCACAGAGCCCCATGAAATAGAAAGTGTTAAACTCTGCCTGATTTTTATTATTTTTTGCCTTAATAATCATACAAGAAATGAGACAGATAGGTGATACCTCTACTGGAGATTTCTGAAGGTCAAACCATAACACACATTATTCAAGTTTTTAAACAGGATTTTGCAGAACTGAATTTGTTCTGGTTATCCTTTCAAATGTCTACTTGCATCCTTCAAAATCCTTCTGAAAAGACTGCAAAGAAGGTCAGGATTTGGTGATCATAGTCACAGAATCACAGA
>VZRW01010835.1:0-28256 GCA_013398125.1 Aegotheles bennettii
GGGAGCTGGCGGGGGAGCGGCCCCGGAACAAGTGCGCGCGTAGCGAGGGGAGCCCGAGGGTGCAGCCTGGTCCGGGCCGGGGCTGCCGCGCTCCCCGGGCGTGCGCCGCTCGCTGGTAACGAGGGGCTCGGCTGGGCGTTCCGGCGCGGTTCCCGCTGCGCCCGTCCCTTCCAGGAGCCGCCGTGCGCGCCCGAGGAGTCGGGAGGGGCTGGCCCGGGGGTGAGGAGCCGCCTGGGTGCCGCGTACCGCTCCCGCACGGGGGGACACTGTTGCCAGCGGAACGGCTCTGTGGTAGTTTAAAACATTATTTTCATCAATAATACAATATCGTATAGTCCAGTGTTGTTAATACTGCATAGTCCAAGGGAAGTCTCGCTACCCAACAAAAGGGAAACAGAAAATGCCGCCTGCCCCAAAGAGCTGAGGGAGCTGGGTCTCCTTAGCCTGGTGGAGACTGAGGGGTGACCCCATTAATGTTCATAAATATGTAAAGAGTGAGTGTCAGGAGAATGGAGACAGGCTCTTCTCAGTGATGTCCAGTGATGGGACAAGGGGGAGCGAGTGCAAGTTGGAACATAGAAGGTTCTGGGTGAACATAAGGAAGAACTTTTTCACTGTCAGAGTGCCAGAGCACTGGGACAGGCTGCCCAGAGAGGCTGTGGAGTCTCCTTCTCTGGAGACTGGATGCGATCCTGTGTGCCCTGCTCTAGGTTGTCCTGCTCTGGCAGGGGGGGTTGGACCAGATGATCTTTCAAGGTCCCTTAACATTCTGTGATTCTGTGAAAGCACGGGACAGGCAGCAGCAGATGGCTGAGGACAGATGAATGAGTCCCTGCTAGGAGACAGTGAGATAGTATCGGGCAGCATAATAGGCAGTGGGCTCCGTCCACCAGCGGGGAGTGACTCACGGAGCCGTGAGTCATCCCCCAGGCAGCTGGATGTGAATCACTCCCTAGGTGGTTAATCGCTACCGTGCACCCTTAGCACTGCCTTATAGCTGGCAGAGAAACATGTTCTCCAGTGCTGTGCTTTCACTGATTTTCACTAACTTCGTGTAAGTTGTTACTACCGTAAAATAAAGGTCTTTCTCAACCGTTTATTTCTGCCTGCGTGCTGCCTCCTTCTTTGTGCTGGTACGAGCACTCGCGTGGCTGTGTAGTGGACTACATCAGGTTTAATGCTAACTGCTTAGTTTTAATCATGGTTAATAGTTTCTAATTGTGATCAGCTTTAACTTGCATCGCTCTCCCAAGCCAGTTCACATCCCAGCGACATAAACGCTTGTGTTGGGATAAATAAGAGGTGGTGTTTGGGCATGCACAAGAAATTATGGATGGGGAATGCAAGACTGCTTGTTTCAGTAGCCACAATGGATTATATTGGCTTAAAGTGCTTATGAAACTACAGCTCAGAGTTTGTGGACTCTGTCCAGCCCTACTCCCCATTTATTTTTAATACCAGTCCCCAATCCTTGTTTCTGAATCCATAATACTAGTTCCTAGTCCTGTCTTCTGTTGGTTTAATGTTCGTCTCTGGTTTTCAGACAGGTACTCGATCCTACTTTCTGCTTGCAAGTGATGCGTGTGACATTGCTCCAGCCAGATGTGTCTTTTTCTTGTCTTGGCTCCTGTCTTGTAATGGAGTCTCTGACACCCTCATCGCTGACTGTAGTGTGGTCTCACTGCATATCTTGAACCATGTGCATGCAAATTCTAGCATTTCCTGAAGTCTGACTGTGCTCTTGCCTGACCTCTTCATCCAGTGATTCTGCCTTTTCCAATTCAAGACTTCAATGTCTTCCCACCTGCTACCAGACACTGCTCTGAGTGGGCCTAACCCACTATCTGTGACTGTTGTCTCTTGGTTTTTAAGGCACACCAGTTGCTCATAAGAATGTTTCCAAGACACTTTGGAGGAGGACAACATATAAAATAATGAAGTATATTCTTTTTTATTTCTAGGAAGCTTCTCAGTGTGAAGGACAACCTACAAAATGTTGTGAAGCACTTGTTTGAAAGTTTAACAAGGGACAATACAGCCCAGTATCACCAGGTGACATGAGGAGAGAAATTATTTCAATGCTGAGTAAGAGAAAACAGTGACAGAATTTGAAAACAAAGACAAGTACTTTGTCTAAAGTGATAGAAAATTAGCAAGGTGACATATTTTTGAAGCCAGAGAGTATGGATATGAACACCTAAACTGAAGTTTGTATCAATGCTGAAGGCTGCAGGCTTTCCTTCATGAGAGGCTGGATTGCTGAAAGATACACGTGAAACAGGTGGAGGGGAGAAAGGAGGAAAACACTGAAAGCTCTTTTTTGAACTTGACTGACAACTAGACATCAACAAAGTATTGTCTGAGAGACAGGCTGAGGTTTCAGGAAGGACAGAAGGAGATTGTTGTGGATTAGAGAGAGATTCTGTGAGTCATCACTGGAAAGATGGTTACTGAATTCATGTTTACAACTGAGATTACCCAGAGATAAAGGGCAGAACAGGAGCTGAAGGACTATCAGGTTTGAAAATGCCCATTCAAAAGGGTTGCACTGATTTAACTAGAGCAGTTTTTAAATTGATTTAATATCATTAGTGAAACATTTGAATCTGGAGGAAGGAAGGCTTGGGAAGACAGGAAGGCTCAGATATCATCAGGTGTTTGTGAGACATGGGGCCAAAAATTGTTTAGGATCTGGTTCCTTTGTAGTAATCTGCTGTCACAACAGGTCATAAATGATCAGGTAGACCACCCTGTGCACAGGAGAAAATTTTAGTAAAGAACTGTTGTAACTGTACCAGCTCCATTTTGCTTTTTTTTTAATTAATTTTTTTTTATTAGGTGTGTAACCAAGCCTGGCAGTCAGAAATGGGATGCAAGCCTGTATGATGCCGAAGCTGCTTCCCATTTTCATTGCTAAACCAGCTGCAGAACACAGAGCTCACAGAGTTAGAGTGAAGCAGTATTTGCTCTTGCCCATATTCTTGAATAGAGCGAGCTTGGTGTCAACAAATAATCAAGTCCAGAAAGAAAGATCAGAAAGTATGAATGTTTTATTGTACGGAAAGGACAATGATGAATTCTTTATTCTTATCCAGTCTCTTTACACTGTCCCAGTTGCACAAAGGGGCTGTAGAGTTCTTGAAATTTCTCCCCAGGGAATACTCCTTGTGTAGAGGTTTCCTCACTTTGAACAGCTATTTTGAGCTGCTGCAGTGATCCATAGGGGGCTGTGGCAGCAAAGGAATTTAGAGCTGCCAACTTACATGAGAGGCATTGCCAAGAAAAATTAAGATTCAAATATGGAATAAAGCCGCCTTTACCAGCTCTCCACCCAACGGGTATCAAAGAATCGTGCTCATCTTTGTGAAGGAGAACATTAATTGTTAATATTTATGTAAAGGTTATGTTATTAGGGTAACATATTCTGTGCATTGTATTCTATGCAAGCCTGGTATGTGACCGTGAGAAGCAAAAATTGTAGTTTGCTGCGTGGAGGAGCGCCTCTGCTGTCTTCCTCAATTGTTTTGATGGTTGCTGCAAAAAAGAACAGAAAAGCAAGTCGCTACAGAGCCAGTGCAGGCAGAGAGAATGCTTGACTTCCAAGGCATTTTTCTCCTTTTTTTGAAAACAAAAGCACTCATCTCTAATATTGCCAACCTGGCCCTGCTCTTCCATTCTCATTCTGATTTACTTGCCCTGCTTCTCAGATTTCTGCTTATGGAGAGGAACAGCAACTGCAGCCAACTTCACAGTTCAGGGAGTCAAAAGTCACAGAACAGAATTTCCCAGCAAATCTGGGCTGTTCTTCTATGTGATAGAAATTCTAAATTGTGTCATTATAGTAACAAGCAGCAATGATCTTTCAGTAACTCAAGCTATTTTTAGCTCAAAATAGTGATTGCAAGCACCTCATATGGTTATTTCCTACTGAATAAATTAATTTATTGTCCAAAACCAGCAAATATCCTTCTAAATTAATGAAGAATGGACTATAAAAACAGCACTGCTGGGTTTTTTTGGTGATAGGTGTGAAATTTGGTCCTCTCCATTCACCTGGCAATAGACCCATGAGCTCATGTGCTACTTCCTTTCAGGATTGGGGTGGAGAAGATGTGATCTCTTGAACAGGCGGCATTAATTTTCTTGAGTTCTGCTCTAACTTTGCTCTGAACTGTGCTTTTCTACACACTCCTGCCATTATCTACGCTCTTTGCTCCCATGATCAGTCATTGTATTTGTTAAAAACCAAAGTACTCATTTCAGATCAATAGTGAAGTGTAATTTATCTTTTGCCAAAATTATCTTCCATCTCTCTCCATTTCATATTCCATAGCATTACAGTCCGTCCTTTATTGTCTTTTGTTTATGGGAATGAAGAATCTTTTTTGCTGTTTGCTTTTCATGTCTTTTGGAAGTCTAACTCAGCTTGACTTTTGGCAATTCTCACTTTGTCCTTCCTTTCCTTGATCCCTCAGATAACATTTCCTTTGTGCTTACTCCTCTTTGCCATTTTGTAAATGTGGTTTTTACTTGTGCTTATTTATTCAACTAGCTCTGAAGCCCCTCAGTAGAACTTTCCCCACTTTCTTGAGACACAAAGTCCACATGCTTTTATCCTTTTTGCTTAAAATGATTATATTGTCCTCAATATTTGAATTCCTCAGTCCCTGACTTCACAAATGAGTTCCCTTGTTTATCAAAACTTGTCCTTTTGAAATTGGATATATTGTTTACTTTTGGAGTAGTTCTTAGTAGTTCTTTCCCCAAATGAATTTTGACCTAATCACATTGGTTTATATCTGTTGTAGCCCCCTTCTGTCATTAGTGTCAAATCTTCTTTGTTAGGCAATGACTATCATGTCTATACACCTTTTCATATGCATTTGATTAATTAATATAATGCACTGAATGCAATAGCAAATGTAATTCACAATGTAAGGAATACAATATAAATATTTTGTCTTTAGCTATGAAGATTACTTATAAATGCTTTTAGCTCAGTTGTAGTTACCTTCTATTTCACTTTCTATTTGTGCCTAATTTACTAGATATGTGATGTTATTCAACCATATTCTAAACTAGATACAGGTGACCTTCAAAGAGGGACTGAAGAAAGAGATTTGTGTAATCCTGCTTTTTTCTTATTGATCTTGTTTTTTCACTGTTCTAACAACTTGTGTCAATCCCTACATTCGAATAATTAAAAATTTCATGGAAACTGCTGCTCACATGTTTGGCAATTGTGTTCCTGAAAATGAAGTCTCACTTAAATTTCTCTTATTCTGCCCCATGGCATCAGTTGTATCCTTGAAGCAATCACTAATACAAAGCAAGAAAATTACCATTCCTGATCCTAAAAGCATCGAAGATTGCCTTACTAAATGAGACAAACCAACAGCTTTCCTTATGACCCCAGTCTTCCTTGAAAAGGAAAGCTGTCTGTCAATATAAATCTTACACATACGTAAGCAAAACTCATGCTTTCTCCCCTTCCACAATCTCCAAATGCCCCTGGTCGTATTAGTCATTTTAGTCCAGTCTAAAGGAAGTCACTATGCAAACAAAGTCCTTGCTCTGGCAAATGCCTACATGTTTAACTTCTAAACTGATTTGAAGTCAACAGAGGTACCCAAATCTATGAAGCTATTCATGTACAGAATTAGCATGCATAACAGAATGAGAAAGGCAGATTTCTCCTAAGTCCTTTGAGAGGAAGAAAAGGTAATTTACAGTATGATCTATTGTCATCTGTCACCAGGATATGGGATAATCAGAAATGACCTTCAGAGAGGGGTTACAGGGAGGAAAATCAACTGCACTCTTTATTCCTATTTATGATTTTTTGTCGAAATAAAATTTTCTTCTACTTAATTTTGCAATAGGAATTTAGGTTGTATCTGCTCTACCCTCTCCCCTCCATCTGCCCTTGGTGACAGAACAAGAGAAACATCACAAAAACTTAGATAGTTATTTCATTGCATTGGCATGTACTGTAGTTAAACACTGAATGAACACGTGAGACATCTTTAATAAAGTTTCTGTGTCTCATTTCCTTGATGTATATTGTTAAGAGTTCACATCTGAGACCTCTTCATTATCTTCTGATTAGCAGCTAAACCAAGAAAGGTGCAGTAGGCAAAATGGAAAACAATTATTTGTTTCAGAAAAAAAAAAAAAAAGCAAAGATTTTTTTATACTTTAAGGAAAAGACAAGGTGCCATCTTTTCAAATACCCAAACCATACTGTAGAGAAAAATTTATTTCAAGAAACCATGCTGGGAAGGATGGGATGTCAACCACATGGAGGAAAGTTATTTACACAGAATTAACTAAGATGCACCCCTTTTCTTTTTGTGACCTCATATACAAGGCCTATGATCAACGCTAAAAGTATTTTCAGGATGACAACATTGAAACACTGAAAGCCCAGTTTCTTCCAAGAGTGCGTAGGTAAATCCAAAGTTCAGTTTAAAATTATATTTCTTTTGTTTTCATTTAGTCTGTTTTCCTTATTGACTTGGTTGAGGAAAGCTACCCTGTCTCCTCTTTATACTGGTCACTTCTGCAGAGACATCTGATTGTGACTGATTTACAATCAAACTTCTTCAGGGAAAATTTCATCACATTTATAACAAAAGTAATGAAAAATATTTGTATAGCTTGTACTTGCTTACATTGTTTCTAATTGCTCATTTATATAAGGAAAGGATTTACATTAGTTATATTATTGTCAATTTTAATAAGCTTAAGCATAAAAAATCACCAGTTAGGTCTTAAACTAATGAGATTTGTTAAAAAATAATGAGATTTTAGACATTAATAAATTGGGATTTGATCTCTGGGGTATTTGTCAATGTGTACATTCAAAATTTTAAAACTCTGAAACCAAACCCAGAGGAAAACATGAGGCTATCACATGAATAGAAATACAAGTCTTGAAATAAGACACCAAGTGATACTGGTATGATAAAACCAGAATGGCTCTTTATGTGGCTTTATGCACACTGCTATATTTCACTCATAGCAGGAAAAAACTTTCTTTTAACAAAGAGGAGTAGATACCAGATTTAATGTATAATTAGCTGGTTTACAATTGAAATAATTTATTCTACTCTGGATGACACAATCATTTAAGTCCCTCTGTAGTAGCATTCCCTGTTGACAATGTTACAGCTAAAGCTTGTGTCAGCATCTAAAAAATAAAGCCTTTAAACAAAGGTCATGACTAATTTCTGAAAGTTGCTCTTGGATAAATCATAACAGAGGACATATTTTTGGATGATACAAAAAATAATCCAGCTGATTTGAAGACTGGAAGGCAAAGCTTTTTCATAGAGTTGTACGTAAGTGGAGCTGATCATAATGCCCAACAGGGTGCTGGCAAAAAATAGTAGTTTTTCACTTCTTGTTTTTTGCCATGGATCAGTAGTCCTTGATTAAAACAGAGTGTACTTTGTGCCTTTACTTTTCATAAATATTTCTTCAGTAGTTTAATACTACCCCTCCCTCCATGTTTTCAAAATACTAGCTAAGGTCTAAATTGCACAACTGTCTTTTATTGCAGTTTTGCATTTGCGCACCAACTAGGCCAATTGTGGTAGAAGACACACATTGAACATTTATACACTTACTACTGCCTGCAAGTGCGGGAGCCTTTTGTCATTTGATTAACAGAGTATCTCTTACTAGTGATTTCATTCTTTGTGCAATTATAGAATATATGAAAAAAGGCATGTCTTAAGCAATATGACCAGTTAATCATAATAATTAGATTTTTCTTTATCTTAGTACTTGTAACATATAACATAACTTGATTGTACATTAAAAACCAAAATATCTTTTATTCTCCTACCTACCATCTCTCTGGTCATTTTAATTCATAATTCAGCAAGACATTCAAGGCTTTTCATCTCTTCTGATCTGGATACTCTATATCCAAACGTGCTCCAACAAGTAAACTTGTTCCTTGTAGTAAGAGTGACAAAAAAATGGTAGGAGACAGTACAGATTTTCTTAACTCATAGTCACCTGACATAGTTGGGTTACAAGTGGTTAATAACTTCAGATTAGTTCTTCAAATTTTAAAGCATCATGTACAAACATTACTTCAGATTTCTGTTATTTAGAACAAGAAGTTAATTCAGACAATCTCTTCAATCTCTAGTTTTATAAGGGAAATGGCAAGATTTAGACAGGTAATCTAATAATTTATTTATCTTTCTTTGTATTCAGGTCTGTTTATGTCAGGAAAATAATATAATTCAGCACGCTAACACTATGTAATTTGACATGACTACTAGAGTGATGAAGTTTTACTGTTTTCTCAGTTTAATTTTCTCGCCTAGAATAGGATATATTTCCATTTGAGAAACTTTCCATATTGAATTTTACACAGAAAACTCAAAAGTATTATTTATATAGACCCTCAGTAAGTTCTATGTTCTGCCTATTTCCTCTGCCTCAGACTATCTGCTACAGATCTCTGCACCTTTCCCTGTTGGTGTGTTCTTCTCAACTGTGTCTGTGTGCATTTACTTTGTTGACAATTTTAAGATGTTAAACACTGTGGCAAAAAGATTCCTGAAAAGGCTGATCAATGTTTTCCTTTGACCAAAGAACTTTCAAGTCCTTTCTTTGCTTTCAAAAAACCATGTATTTGAGCTCTTTGGAAGGTGTCATACATTTCATTTTTGCTATGGAATGTCTGAAGCAATTAGAGACACCACCAGAGAAATTAAACTCATTTAACTTTTACATATGTGATGCAGATGTTGATAACTAAGATGTGTCACCCAGGGCTTCCCTTGGTGGTCAATATAGAAGTACAGGTAGGTTTAGGCATGAGTCACCTGACCTATTTTAGACAAGGATTCATTAAATTTTCTAGGTACATCAAAGGTCTACTTGTTCTACTGGAAGAGTAAGCATAAGGGTGGCAGTGAAACTATATGGCCGGTCTGGGAACAGAGAGCAGAGAAGTGAACTGCATGTGCAGCAACAGTTTTATTACATGTTTTCAGGAACACTACAAACTGTGTTATAATAAATAATAATATATGGAATAATTTATTAAAATATTTTATTTTATTAATATAATTTCTTTAAACTGCCAAGAATTTTGCATGAATACTGCATGAAATGGCTGCATAAAAGCATGCCTTTCTGTTTCAGGGATTGAAAGATTGATGCATCTTTACTAGAGAGAAAATATTACTAAGTTTCTTAGAAAATTTTGAAAGAAAAGCAACAAAGACCCCCTGCTTAACATTGATCTGAGAGCATTTGTCTTCCCTCTTTACAGCATCAGCACTGGAATCCCTATTATCTAATTTCAGATGTCTGCAGTACTGATGTCTGCATCTGAGCTAGTTCTCTAGACTTCGAGTGAAAGCAGTGTAACTGACAATCTCAAGGTTTAACGATATGACTACACGAGAAAGTATGCTGTCAGCCTACACCAGCTGACACTGCAACATCAAGAGTACATTCATATGTAGCTACTCAGCCTGACACAACTCAGCTTCACCAAGTGTGGTTGTATTGGGTGGAGTCACACCAAAATGTGAGGTCTCCCTGTGTTAACTTGTGCTGCACTCCTGTGCAGAATTCTTCCAATGTCAAGATATTAGAATCAGTTTCTCACAATTCTCTATTGCACATTCTAAAATGCAGTTTTTCTTTCTCTTTTCAATCCATACTTTGCAATTTTCTCTCTGCCATCAGCATGAGATCTGTGAAAGGTAATGTACCTTATATTTCTGGTTTGCATATCTTTCATGTATGTGGAACTTAAGCAACTCCTTCTATAATAGTGATTAGTGATGGGACAAGAATGATGAAATGTTGGGCAGGAGATAAAAATAACTTCATGCCATTGAATAATGTTTTTGGGCCTAAAAAACACACCAGAAGGTGCAATTGTATGTTGCAGACTTTGTGCAACTAGAAGTGGATGAAGAAATTCAGAAAAAAAAAAAGCAACATAAATGCGATTGTATGCTGAAGAAGTACTGGCCCTGGCCTTCATCAAAGAGACACAGGAGTGAGAGCCACTCTGATGACAGATAAGCAAATAGCATTCACGCTCTAGAAGTTAGCAATGCTCGCCTGCTTACCAGTTAGTGGGCAATCCACTGGGCTGGAAAATCCACAGTGAAAACAGTTGTCATGCAGGTCTGCAAGATCATCAAGCATCTCCTGCTTTCTTGAGATTGTGAATCAGGGTGGTGCCTGGGGAACAGAGGAATCTGAAGCGGGGGATGACAAGGTTGTGGTAGGGAAATAGGTTGGATGCATCCTGAGTCTGCATCCTCTGAATACAAATGGGCATATTTGTCCATGATGTAAACCTTGTCTGATGAAGGAAGATACATAGTACTCACAGGAGATATTTCTCTTTGACTGCTTTTTATTGAAGTGTGGATAGTGAAACTTAGCCTTTTCTTCCCAAACACAGAAAACAAAGAGAAGAGATTCAACATTTGTTTCAGCAAATGCAAGGTGAATTTGGATGATTAACTTAAAATTACAAGTAATACATCCTATTAAGCCTAGTCTGAGTGAAATAAACATGCTGCTGTAACCGTTGCATACTTTTAGTTCAGGTTTTGTGACGCTTGCTTTAAGCAATAGGGAAAGCATGGCAATAGATTGGCAGGTCGAGTAGGCAAACATTAGGCTAGTTACTATGGGATTGTTTGGTTAAGGGAAACACTAGATCCCTGTAGAGTTGTGTTCTCAGGAGGGCTGGTTGCTGATAGTCAGTTTCCCCATTATTGACCTTAGAAACAATAATCAGTTTCAAATTAACTCCATTCATTACTGAATTCTCCTCAGTTTGAGGTCAGAGTCCAGGGGCTGTGGGAGGGTTTGGAAATATCTGGGAGCACAAGAACACACTTTGGAAACAAAGAGAATGTACAGCATTGATGCAGGGTACTTCTGGAGAGTCCACCTCTTGCTGCCACAACACATGATCACAATGCATGCCTCTAGGAATAGATCTGCAGAACAAAAGATCTTCCAAACCAAAATACTAATGTGGATGTATTCTCTATATAGCCAGAAATTTCCCCCTGAGGTTCCTTCTCCTTCTCCCCCAGCTCCTAGGAGTTCATCAGTTTAGGCCCCGCACTCCTTGCAAGAGCTGCCAGGGGAGCGTGATGCCAGAACGGTGAGTGGAAGGAGCCACTTTGCCTGCAAGAAGTCAGGAAGGACCAGTAAAGGGCAAGGTGGATTGAGTTGCCTGGAGTTAGAGATGAGGTGCATGGATACCTACAGCAGCTAGGAATGTGGAGGGAGCCGGGAGCCAGAACTGAGGGCCCTAAGGACCTAAGGGTGTTGTACAAGGACACGTGCTCAAGTGTTTTTACAGAAACTTTTGCTGTTCAGTCAGCATTGTCATTACAAAGCAAACCTATTCTTATGATAGGGAAACTGCTGGGGTTTGATTGCTTTTAACATTAGTATATGAGCACTCAGTGTAGTGGCAACGTACTCTGCAGTTTTGCATTCTTAGGGAGAAAGACTGAATTGGTACTATAGAGAGCTTCACAGGAAGCGAATTTTGTAATTTAAATATGCTTATTGGTATCAAACAAAAATCAATGACTGAGTACATATGTGATCAGGAATAGATCAGTGCTTTGTTGTTTTCTTAGATTACTGGACTAAACCTGTTAATGTACTCCTAAGGTGTGTCTTCTCTCAGCTAGCCAGTATGGTTTCTGTACAGGTAGTCAAATTTTTGCGGTTTCCTTGGCTGGGTTGTCAAGCTGGTAAAGAGCTTGGCAATAGCTGCTGTTTGAAGGGCGGACCAGGAATTACAGCTCTGCAGCCATGGACATTTGAGAAATTCCAAGGAGGAATTTGAGCCCGAGGGAAGGCTTGTTTCTTTTGCTCCTAAACTTGTTGTCTGAAGAGCTGATTGATAACAGATGCACCTATCTGCCTGTCTGTTTTTCTTGAAGTAAGCTGTTTTTCAGCAACAGGATTTTTCCTGTGATCTCCCCAGGATGTTGTCCTTCTACTGTGTACGCTCATGGTCAGCATTCGCTGTGGAGTAAAGAGGCTCTGGAGGTGTATTATCCCTTGTTTAACCCATTTTTTCCCTTAAGCTCCATCAGTCCTTCAGCAGTTAGAGAAGCCGTGTTTTTCTAGGACCCTCTGTCAAAGGACAGATTGTTAGATCTGTTCAGTAACAGGAAGGAGAAGGAATTTGGAAATTCCCGAGACTTCTTTCTCTGCAGGAAGGTCTGTCTGCTTCCAGACAGCTTGCTCTGGGTAAAGGCATTGCTGCAGGGATGCTAAATTGTTGGGGATTGCCTGTGAGTCTTATGAAAAGGGGAACAGATATAAGGGATCTTAAAGCCCCCAGCAGTGACAAAGGCCCCATCAGTGACACACATTTGCAGATTCCCAACCACATGTACTGGGAAGATCCGAGGGCAGATCTTCATGGACTGCAGATAAGAAAAACATGGAAACCTAAGAGAATTATCTGGAGGGATCAAAGAGGATTCAGGAAGATAAAAAAGCCATTTTTCTATGGGTAAAATATATACTCTAAGGGAATCAGAAATTTTCCCTTGACTGAAAGCCAAAGCAAAGCAAGTTACATTAAAAGCCTGTTCCTTTGTTATGCTAAGCCACAGAAGAAAAGAAAAGGCTGTTCCTTTTAAAAGAAAAAAGTCAAGTTCAAGCATTGCCACAAAGGAAAAATCACACCTTCTAAAGTAAAATGCAGTAGAGCATCCTTGTGCTCCTGTCCTCTTTCCTTGCTGTACTCGTCTTGACTCTTTGGGAATCTCTCTCTAATCCCACCCTGTTTCAAAGAACTCCTGGCTCTCCGTTGATGCCTGCCCTGCCTTAGCACTCTTCGCTCTACTTGCTCTTCAGAGATGGGTCTTTTGTTCTATTTCCAGTGTGAGTTGTTTGGGGGAATTATGTTATTTAGGCAACACAAAAGCTGAGTTTTCACATCAGTTTGGTGGTGGAAATAGGGATAAATATTTTAAAAGTATCACTCCCATTGTGGTAGAGCATGTACATTTTCATTACAGGTTCAAGAGAATAAACTAAAAGCAACTCAGTGCTATGGCATCACTATGGACATCAACCAGCAGAGCATACTCTCTGCAATGTCCTCTCATATGCTTCTCATGATCATATATTAATTAGGTTTATGATCAACAGTCAGTCTGTCTGTAGGTCATAGAAAAACAAATGGTAGGCCCTTCCAAGACCTGCTCTACCAGAGAAATGAGTGGTACAAAATATTCCTAAACCTGAACATGGCCTTTGGCTTCTAGAATCACATCCAGCTTTAATAGAAACTGCAGCTATTAATGGGCTGTCACGTAATATAACAGAATTACTTGAGCAGGATTGTTTATTCCCAATCCTACCAAAAGCTCTGGGTGAGCCCAGTTTAGTCAGGTGTTAAATATGATTAACTGCAGTGGCTTTGGGTGGCTTAACATTTTATTTCCAACACCTAGTTTCTTGTAGTGCCACAATACATGAACCAATCTGGAATTAATACAGCTATTGATTTTTTAAAATGACACAAGAGCATTCAATAGAAAACACCAGTATAAAAAAAGCAAGAGTATGCATGATTATTATCAGTGTATAAGATAATGTAATAACCATAATGCAAAAGTAGCATTCTCAGTACGAGACTAAAGTGGTTAATTTTGCCCTGTAATTGCAACAGATAATAGGGGGACTATACAAAGGTTGAAACCATTCTAAAAATAGGCCTACAAATGGCTTAGGTGCTACACTGGTTCAAAAATTAATAGAGACAACAAATTCCTTATTCTCTGGATTTCATTCTAAATTTCTGGAAGTCACAACTGGCTCCCATAAAACATTTGTCAGTTAAACAACAGACTATCTTCCTGTCAAACCCTACCTCCAACAGGACTTCTCTCATGGAGTGGCAAAGCTTGTGCACAAATTTGATGCTCTAAGCATTGGGTTTGTGTAGATCTTCTGGGATCTATTGCTCCCTATACTGATTTAACACAGCATGTGAGACTTTATGCAAATGACTATGAGGTATTTATGTCTGTTGGGGACACACCTTAGGCCAGCTGCTGAGCATTCCCACATTTTCTGCATAAATCCAGTAGCAGTAGCAGATAGTCATCTTACTGAGGTAATGTGAAGGCTCAGGGTCTGCGGTCCCTGGTACGGCACAGCCACCCTTGCACTCAGGGTAGTGAGAAAAGCACATTAAATGCTCTGTGCCAGGAGTTGGGATATACCACCCCCTTATTTTCTGTCAACAAGGACGATGGTGCAAGGTGGCCTCTACTACACAAGAGAGTGCAGTGACAATGGGATCTACTGCAGCCGACCCACCCAGAATATCAAATGGTCCAGTTGTTTGGAGCTGCTGAATGTTACGGAGTCATGTTTTGTCAAACCTTTCTCAAGACAGGGTGTGTGTCAAAATTTCTTTGTGTCTTGACTTTTAATAGGAAGTGCTAGTTTTTTTGCTTGAGTGGTAGTTTGTCTTCAGGGTCCATCGCATGTGTTTCTCATTCCTGAGCTGGGAAGACATGTACTTTTTCCATCAAACTCTCTCTCCTATGCAAGGTTATTCTAAAAGGAAAATGGGGAAGGGTGGAAGTAATCCCATTAATTCCAGCAGGATTAAACAACTGTTATGGCTGTCAGTGTGTAGTCCCAGAATTTGCTTCTCCTCTGGGATACACTTAGACAACATACCATCATTATCAGGATATCAGCTCCTGCCACCTCTTTTTGGTACCTGTCTGTCAAAATGTTTTTATTCCTGTAAACTGAACCTTGATTGGAAAAAGTAGATAGATTCATGTCTTAATATATGATCTTTCTTATGTCTCACCTAGGATTTTTCTAATGCTGTATCTAAATTATTTAAATCAAGAAATTAAGTTTCTTGCCTGCATATGCTAGGCTTGCTATTTTTCATATTAGCAGTCTTTTTCTTTTTTAATATTAATTGCAGCAAAGCTTTCAGAATGACTTCAGATTCAAATCCTCTGACTAAGGAAGATATCTGAGTTTGCTATTTTCACACAGAAATTGTCCCTCGGGATAAAATTATTTGATTTGTATTGCTATAAGATTACAAAGAAGGAAACTCCTACCAGGATCAGAGTGCTGTAAAATTTTTGCATTCCTAAGATGGGTAGAGTGCCTAGGTGGAGCTTTTACTAAGTATGAAGCCACTTCTGAAGTCTCTAACCGACGCTGTCTTTGAGAAGACTATTGTTCAGTTCTTGCTCTATTAGGGACTTGGGTGGCTGACAGCCACAGTATGGAATTACTTGCCCACCATGCAGCCACAGGCACATGGTGCTCCAATATGCATTTTCTGCCTGCAAGAATTGTTTCTCCAGGTCTGTTTTGTGTGTCTATAGATTTACAACTCACTCCCCTCAGCAGGACAGGAAGTTCTGAGGACTTTATGATTCAGGTGAACTGAAAGGGAAGAGCAGACCCTTATGACAGTATATAAACACACTGAAGGCAAGCTGCTAATCTGCACCTGAAAGTTACACTTCAGGCAACAACTCACCAATTATAAAACTGATAACATGCAATACTGCTATAAAGCACTCCCACAAAGTGAATGTACAGATAGAAGAATCAAAGCAGGTAAGCAGCCTTACCACTGTTAATGCAATCTTATGGTTAGAAAAATACAATAATTTTACATGTTATGTATTTAAGCATTCGATATATATTTGCATATAGTAATGACTTCTGGGTAAGTTTCTTAAGGAGGATATTTTTTAAATAAGGAGCATCATTTAAAAATAGAATGTGTAATAAATACAATGTTGAGACTGAAGGGTTTTCATATCAGAAGTTACCAATTTATTCTGCTGTTTTACTTGGTTGCCACTTGCATCCTTTCAAATGCCCCAAAAAGGCATTCGGGACACCTGGCTACCGTTGGGGGCTATTAGCACCCCTCAGTGTGGCACACTCCATGCCACATAGCTAGGGAACAACATAATAACTTCCAGCCCTTCCCTCCCACCTATGTTGCAGTTTCATTTGGCCCTGCTCAGTAGTTTTTGATGTTCCCTTTACTGCATTAGGCTAATAAAGGCCTCCTAGACTACTTAAAAATTGCACTATTTTACATTATAATTAGATAAGATTAAATTAAAATGGTCTTGTGAGATGATAGACAAAGAAAAGATGTAGTTAAAGATAAAAGAAGATACTTACCATCTTTTGTGCTTATATATTGGCTCAGGACACAATACAAATTCCTGCTGTAGGTTATGATAAAATAACGTATTGTATTAGAGAAAAAATTATAGGAATATCACATCAGTGCTATAAATCTGTTTGCACAAGGAGGTTACCAGGTTAGTGGTATTGATTTCCAAATCAATATAGCAAGTATAGTACACAAGGCTGTGTACAGCCTAGGTTTTAGCATGGTTTATATATGTTCATACTGATTTAGCCATCAGCAGGTCAGCAAACTGCCGTTGCCTTCCCATCCTGCTGGAACAGATAAAGATAGGACATCTCGTCACTTGTCACCATCCAGCAGCAGGTTACTGCACCCACAGCTCTTGTGTAGGTGCTCCTTGGCTTGTCCCCTTGGACACTTCACTGGAGGTTGTTCGCCAGCCTTGTTGGCACCAAGAGACCAGCCTGGTGGTAGGCTAGAGAACTGTGAGTGGAAATGGCCTTTTGCAAAAGGCCAGTGACGAAGGGCTGGGGAGTAGTAACAAGTCTGAACAGCGCAACTGTTTGCAAACTTAATTTGTGCCTATGGTCAAAATGTATAGTTGTAAAACAAACAGATAAAAATAGTTTTAAGTCAATATAAGAGAAACCTTACACAAAAATTGAACTTGTTAATATTGCTTCAATTAAGTCCATATAGCTTCTGTATGTAGGAAAGAGCTCCTGAAGAGGATTTTATGGGAGTTGGCCTGCTGAAGGCTCTGCACTGGTCATATCACCGCACTTAGATCTGCTTCTTATGCATAACCAGATTGAGCTGGGAAATCAATTTTCTCATATTCTGGGGCTTTCCTCCATCTTTTACTTATATTTTCAACGTTGTTTCTCATATAGATCTGAATAACTTCTCTATTAGCTCCTTTCTCTGTGAAAACGTATCATATGCCTGCTGCCTGACCTACACAAGCTATAGTCACTGTATATTCTTTACTCGTTAGTAATTTACCAAATTTACTCCTCTATTTCAAGTTCTTCCACAATTGGTATAACCACTAGATTGCTTTCAGGCATTAAGCTCTTCATAGACACCTTTTTGACACCAGATGGCTTTTGCTACCATTTCAGTGACCTGACATACTTTCAATGAAATCTGAATTATTGACAGACAGAAATGAATTGATTTGTAATGCCACTGAGTTCAGCTCATGTCTTTGTCTTCTTTCCATCAAAGTCATATCAAGGTGAATTTGATGTCTGGCTTTTTTTTTCTCCTTCACTTTCATGTGTTCTGGGAGGGGTAAGGATCACATGTGGTATCAATATTTTAGTGATATCAAGGAAAAGAGATTACACTCAAAAGAAAGCATGCAATTTTATCAGACTTTAGAACAGGTATCATGTTACTTGCACTATGCCAAACCCAGATTTTTCTGTGTCTGAATTTAAGTTGGATACAGCCTAGGATGTTGGAAATGTGAAAAAAGAATGTACTTAATAAAGGCAGAAAACACACTCATATATACACAGCATATGATTCTCATATGTGGATGTTCAAGTAGAAGATCTTTCATATGCAGGAAGTCTTAAAGGCAGTGAAAATCTTTCATTCAGTAGGGTTGTACAGTATGGATTTATGAATACTTTTTTCTTTTCTTTTTTTTTTCTCTTTAGTTTACAAATAACCCTCCTAGGTTCTAATAACGAACTACAATTTTATATATTTGCCTAACTGCTGAAGCAGATACATTTAACAAAGACTCATGTTCTGGCTCCTGAAATGTGATCCTGGTCTTTATGAATTTCTGTATTAATCCAAATAAATCAAAACAACTGTATTTTTTTCTGTTGTGATGCCACTAAATGGCTTTGGAGATTTGCCTTGGATGTTGTAAATGGTATGGAAACTCCAGAGACCAATATTTTGCTTATTGCCCAGACCGTGTATCCTCAAGCCTTATTTATAAACCACTGGGAATTGTATCTATTGCATTGACAAAGGGTATTTCTCTGTGATTCTAAGCCTCAGGGAACAGGGCTTAGGTGATATGCTGTTTGCCTACATATCTTGTCAGATCCTCTCTAATAACTTTTGAACCCACGAGTTCATTTCAGTTACATTTGACACAGAAATAGAAGACTTCAGGCTATGAAATTCCTCCAAGTTTCATGAAAAGTAACAGCTCTGTAAAGGAAAGAATACTTCCTTCAAATTATTACTGTGACTGAAAGGCTGTTGCCCAAGCTCAAAGGTTATTTATTATGTTTAGTTTGCTGGCAGCCAGCACATGCCTAGCTCAAAACCAGCCACATCCCTTTGGTTCTCACCCAGCTGGTAGCTGGAAGGCATGAGGAGGGAACTGTAGACACTGGGGGAAGGGAAGATTGATGATGGGCAGGGAGCCCGAGCTGTGGACACAGGAAAAGGATGAAGAATGTGATGTGGATCCAAAGAAGCCAGGGCTTCATTTCTGTCACTTAACAGCACAACTTGATCTCTACCTGGGAATGTCTTGAGTCAAAAGCAACCCATCAAAATTATGCAGACTGATGTGAGCTCGGCACCCAAAATGGATTCTTAGTGTAACCAGCACAACAGTCACCATTTAAACAAATTTTTTTTATATTAGTTTATCTTCTTTTCCACAAGCATCCAGTTCACAACATATAGTGTTCAGGATTTCACTACTGAGAACAATTTGGTAATCTGATGCTAGACTACTACTGCTATTGTTTCTGTTACCATTGATATCACAATTATTTCTATTTCAAGCATGCTTGCTTTCACAGAATCACACAGAATCACAGAATTCTAGGGTTGGAAGGGACCTCGAAGGATCATCTAGTCCAACCCCCCTGCCGGAGCAGGTTCACTTTCTGTAACAAGCATGCTAAAGTTACAGCTCCTTGTGTCTTGTCTTATACCAAAGAATCCATTGCAAGTGATGGACTCAGTAGATTATATGAAGAAAGTTTTGTTTGCACTAACAACTATAATTTTTCAATAATCAAGTAATAACAATAAAATAATGGCTAATGCTCAAGAGTGTCCAAAGTTACCAATTAGATTTGAGATAGTCCCTTTAAGGGTGTCTAAATACTATTGTTCCTACTTTATATACAGAAGAACTGAAACACATGTGATGTAGTTTTTCCAATGGTAACAATGAGGTTTGGAACAGACTTTGGGGTAAACATGGCTCCATTAAGTTACTATTTAAAGAGCGCATGAATTTCATTTCATAAAATTTAAGTCTACTTACTCTGAGATAACAAACAAACAAAACTTTCCATGCTTTTTACTTTCAGACAGTCCTGAAAAGCTCACACACCTATAGAATCCAAA
This sequence comes from Aegotheles bennettii, assembly GCA_013398125.1. Lineage (NCBI taxonomy): Eukaryota > Metazoa > Chordata > Aves > Caprimulgiformes > Aegothelidae > Aegotheles > Aegotheles bennettii. Next base: position 19,553 of record VZRW01010835.1, read on the forward strand.
TTCCTACAGTTCCTCAGAAGTCACAGGATTAGTGGAAGAGTCTGTTTTGCCATAGGTTTACGCACTGGCAAGAAAACTTCAGTCAGGGGAAGATTTTGGTTTGTCTGTCATGATATCAGACTGTGGCTGTGCAGAGTCAAACACAACAGTTTCTGATTGAGGAAGATGAGAGATGAAACCTCAAGTTCATGTGACTTCTGATCATGCTAAGAACAGAGCAAGCTCTATAAAATGTCAGTATAGACTGTTGGTAAGCATTCTGCTGGAGAGTAGTGCCAGGTCCAAGGTGACAGGGTAATTTTGGCTTCCGCAGCTTCAGTTTGTTTGCCTTTTCTGATAGTGGAACATACAGAATGCGCAGGAACTTCCATATTTGCTATGGTTCCTATGGTGTAGCTCTTGCAGAAGCGACACACAAGATTCATGTGTTTTTGAGCTGTAGGTTGCCTCTGCCTGCATCAGAGGCTGGAGGAAGCAGCACGTTTTGTTTGGTTGGTTCACACAACAGGAACTGTTATCAGTTTGTTAATCCTTCCGAGATCCATACTGCCTTCTTGCTGACGCGAGCAGATGGGAAAGAGAAAATGAACTGTAACTTCTCCCACCCAGTCCTAACAATAGGGATTTGGTAGTTTCCACAGATGGAGTAGAAGGTGAGCACCATGGCAAAGCAATTAGCCTAGTAAGATGCATCCTACTTCTTTCTCGCCTTTCCTCAAGGCTTTCCTACGGGTGGTGGGTTGACCCTAGTCAGCAGCTATACACCCAACCAGCTGCTCGCTTACTCTCCCCAAAGTGGGGTAGGGGAGAGAATGGAAAGGGCAAAAGTGAGAAAAATGCATGGGTCAAGATAAAGACAGTTTCATAAGTCAAAGAAATGAAAAAAAAAAAGAGAGAAGGAAAAAGAAACAAGTGATGGAAAGGCACTCACTCACCATCTCTCACCAGCAGCCTAATGCCCAGCCAGTCTGCAAGCAATGGCAACTTTGCAAAAACTCCCCCCGCAGTTTTCTCACTGATCATGATGTTATACAGCGTGCAATGTCTCTTTGGTCAGCTCATGTCAGCCTACTCGCTGTGGGGGCAGAGTGAGAAACAGAGAAGGCCTTGATGCTGTGCAAGCACTGCTCAGCAATAGCTAAAACACTGGTGTGTTATCAAAACTGTTTTGGTCACAAATCTTAAAAACCAGCACCATATGGGCTGCTACAAAAAAAATTAACCCCACCTCAACCAGACACAATACACTATCAGAGGCTACAGGGAACCAAGGGCACTTTATCCTTCAAAGAAACATTAATACGGCAGTTGAAAGTACTTCAGCTTAGGTACATTAATTTAATACTTTTTATTGCCTTATTTTTGCTGAATGTCTACATGTAAAATTGGAGTAAGGATAACACAGAAGCTAGTGATAAGATGTCTTACTCGGCAGCAAGGGCATTCACTTTCTGTAGTGAGAGCAGCTTGTCTGTAGATGCAGCATCCCCATACTTTGTATCAACTTGTTTCTGCATCTTCTGTGAGGCCAAAGTCATAGTCACCTTCTCCTTGATACTTTATCCAGCCAGAAGCACTGTAAAGGTTTGACAATAAAATTTTTGAGGTCTAGTGGCAAGGGTTTAAAAAATACTTTTGCTTCAACCGTCAGTGCTTAGTCTTTTCTGTATATGACATTAACAATAGGTATTTGTCTTAGGATAACCTTTTTTTTTTTTTGAGTTGCAGTGGCAAGATCGTAGCCTGAAGTATAAAAATATTTTGGTTAGTTCTTTTTTTCAGGCTGAGTGAAGTTTGGCTGATTGCAAATTCTTTACTGGTCAATGTACATAGCTAGTAAAGCTAACTGATAGGTTTAGCAATACTTTAATCTAAACGTTTCCTAGAGATGGGGAAATATTATGCCTCGCATTACAGATAGAAAACCTGGTCCCAAAAGGAATAAAACCATGCAGGACAATGGAACTCCTGGTTCCTGCTCTCATTAGACCATCTGGCTTTCTTTTAAAATTCAGAGTTGCTCAACTTCTTCAGCATAGCGAGCCAGCAGCTGATGCTGTCATTTCCTATTTGGCTGTAAACACAGTTCTGGAATCTAGATAATTTAGGATTTTGCCACTGAGGCATGGATGGAGTTAGAAAATAATAAAATTAGCATGGAAATAAGAAAACCAGAACTTCAGTAACATATCGAGGCTCTCAGCATTTGCATTCTTCTTAGGCTTTCCTAAATCTAACTCTACCGTAGTTTCACAAAGCTCAAAATCATTCACAGGCAGGAGGGATTCAGCTCTTGGATCATGCATTTCTTTTGTTAGTACATCTTCTCAGCTTCTAACAAACTGTGTTGTAGTGAATTCCTGAACTGGAAGTTTCTTCTGGACCATGGTATGTAACAGCCACAAATGACACAGCATTAATTATAAGTCTTTTGGACACATTTATTCTATTCCTCCCCCCTCCCCCAGTCATTTATTTTCCCAGGTAACAAATCCAAAAGTATTTAGCCTTTCCTCACAGGATCATAAGAATGGCTGTAGTAGATGAGACCAGAAGCCCATCTAGCACATGAAAAGGTATGAGAAAAGGGCAAGTAGATAGCAACACTCCCTCCTGTATGCCTTCCCAGCTTCCAGTAATCTGAGTCCTGCAGACTTGCTAAGACAGAGGCAGTATTTTGTGTTTAATAGCTCCTAGAGCATTTGTATCCCATCATTTTGCCATTTCATATTTCTGAGTTTTGGTTATCCAAGCCTGAATGTTACCATAATCCTACACTATGGATTCTGAGATGGAGTAACTAGGACTGAAAGCAATAGAAACATAGAATCGCTCTGGTTGGAAAAGACCTTCAAGATCATGGAGTCCAACCGTCAACCCAGGACTGCCAAGTCTTACCACTTCTAAGCACTCAGTCTTTGTTCAGAGAACTACATGACTTCAAGACTTTTCCTGACTGATACTTAGCTTTGAGAGTTCATTATCATGTCTGTATGTTTTTACTCCCATGTGCATTATGCTGCACTTTGGAACACTGCTTTTAACTACTACTACTACTTACCCACTGTTGTGGAAGTCTCTTGCAGTACTTTTTAGTCCGCTTTAGATCTGCATTATTAGATATATTCTTCAAATGTTGTCACGTCATCATTCATTCCTTTTCCCAGTTCACTTATGAAGTGTGAACAGCTTAGCTTTAAGTACGAGTCCTTGTGGGATAACCCTTCTGTCACGAAAACTCATAGCTTACTTCTGTCTTTTGGTTTTTGTATTTTAACTGGTTAGTCCATGAAATAAGGCTCGTTCTTATGTCATATAGAATATCAGAGTCATAAAAAATAGGGCGGGAAAGAAAAACAAGGAATCTAATTTCTAGCAACTCTCCTCATCATGTCAATGCTAACAAAATTTCTGCCAAAGGTTTATCTAATCTTCTCTTAAAAATACAGAATGATTTTAATTTTAGTATAATGATTACACAGTATCTCCAGACAACTTAATTATATACCTTTCTTTATCACTCAAATGTTTTCCTATATGTAAATATCACTCGGCACAACTGAAGTTTGTTTTTTCTTGTCCTATGTCTCCTATCCAAAGATAATTTATTAAAGCCCTTTAGAACATTTGCTGTTGAAAACACTTGTAATGGGATATCACAATCTATTTGGCTAGGAAAAACACTAAACTATAATAGTTCTATATATAAAAATTATGTATATGTTCCATAGACTTGTCATGAAATACTGTCCTATAGCCATAGCTTGTCTTTAGGATAGATTCTGCCAGTACAGTGGTATAAAACTTCTTATATCCAATGGAGAAAGTTGAAAACATAACAGCAGAACTTGATACGGTTTGGGTGATCTGTTTAGCACAGTTCTGTTTCTTTTGTGGGAATGGATTTAACTTGAGAAAGCTATCCGATAGCGCAGTTTTGCTGTATTCTCCTTTACATGCTCAAGGATAGTTAAAGAAACATCTTTTCTTTTTCATTCCATTTTACTGTCTTTTCCGGTTTATGAAAAAAGATCAGTGGATCCTACATGGAAGTTTAGAACTATTTTAGCTTCTGAAAACTTTAACGACTGACAAGGAGATAGAGTAGGTTGAATATGGTGGTGCTGGAATGAGGATGCCAACAATGCAGGTAGACTGAAACCATGTATACCAACAAAACCAAGGAAGCTTGGTCACACCACCTGTGCAGCTCCAAAGTATGAAATTTTTGGCTGCTACGTTCAGCATTAGAGTTTATGCTTTGTCTATAACTATGCTTTTAGAAATCACAGCTTTCTCTAAATCACAGCCTTAGAGGTATTGGCTGGCCCTCTAAACCAGCTGTTACACTGATTCTCAAATGTGAATATAATGGCATTAGTTAATAGTATCCTCTGACTTTTTGTTTGTTTGGTTGGTTGTTCTTTTTCTGACAAACTGAAACAAGCCGACTATACTGCATATTGCACCCCAAATGAAATATGCCCATGCATCTTGCTTCACAATTCACAGGGAGCAAGTGGATATGCTATGAAGGATATACACGTGGGTACACTAGTTGATCAGCGATAAGGTTGAGTTGTGGTTGCACAATGATGGACTGTGGCACACTGCACAACACAGAGTTACTTCACTTTTACTTTGCTGTCTCCCACTGTTTTTGAGTTTCTGAATGCTGAATTCCCTTGTTTTTGTCAGGTAATTGTTCAATCTGGCCATTCTGTAAAGAGAAGGTAGGGAATAGCTTAAGATCTTGTGAGGGTTTTCTTTTTCTCAGGAAAAAAACATGGTGAAAAACAGTACAGCTTACTTTGAGACCAGGTTCTTGGATTATACTCAAGAAAAGCAGCACAAGGTTTCTATTTTAGTACTATTTGGATTATGGTACTATAAAAATGAATTAAAAAAAAAACCAGAGCTAGCCAAATAATTATATAATGAGAGCAGAAGTCAGGACTCCACAATCTTCCATTCCTTGTGTGCTCTCTAGATTTACTGTAAATCTTGATAGACCCCCTTAGTTATGTGCTTTATTTTCTAAACCTATAAATTAAGGTTCATAGAATCACAGAATCATAGAATGATTTGGGTTGGTAGGGACCTTAAAGGGACCTCATCTATTTTCCCTGCCATGGGCAGGGACACCTCCCACTAGACCAGGTTGCTCAAAGCCCCATCCAACCTGGCCTGGAACACTTTAAGGTTAATACTTTTACTATAGGTGTTTAGAAGTTAATTGACATAAAAGACTCCAAAATTCAGAGTTTTACTGGGAATGATAATGTATGAACTTATAATCAGTTGCAGACTTTCTAATCTATCCCTATTATAAATTCTCTGACACGCTGTACCGCTTTCATTAGGCTCTTCACACTCTCACAATAATATGTTTAAAAATTTCAAGTATGTTTTTTTGGAATAGAACTGTTAATTTTTCTTTGCTTTTGTAGAGATGATGATACAGGTCATGTGAGACCTCAATTCATTCTGAATTTTCTCTACTCTTATTCCTCAGACTTCTGAGATGCATCCTTTCACTCTTATGTGAAGCAACAACAGCTTAAATGTGTCTGACATAAGTAAACACTGTTTGTATATGTTTATTAATGCCCCACTCAAGATCTGCTGGAAAAACGCTGTCTTGATCCCTAAGAATCCAAAATTTCACACTGGATTAACAAGTAAAAGCTTACAAAGAGTAAGTCAAGAAAACATGCAACTGCTTCCAGATGTGGCCTAGACAAATTAAAAAAAACCCCACCACATATTTTTTGGTTTCACTAATATATTAAAAGAAAACCATAAGAGATTGCCTATGACATAAAATGTAACTTACCAAACCAGGGAACTCAGTTAAGACAAGCTGGGAAGAAAATAAAACAGTGTGTTTTATGTGCAAGGCAATTTGCAAAAAAAAAAAAATGGTCTGCGTGTGTCACTTTCTTGAGGTTGAAGTGTTAAAGACCAAATTCTTCCTTCTTACGTTAGAAATTAATGCCTTATCTGTCTTTGAGAATTGCATAGAGAACTGGTGACAATATTCAATCCCTCAACTTTCAGTCTTGCTGGAAAAATCTTTCCTTTCCCACAGCCAGGGCACTATTTAACTGCAGTGACTTGAGATTTCAAAGCAGCAGTGATTCTAACGAGTGCCAACCTGGCATCTTCAGTTAGGCTGACAGGCTGAAAAAAATTATGCTTGTGATCTGCAAGCCTGTTATTTTCTACTTTCTTTGGTGGGGCTACTCCGATTTTCTACATCAGCACAACTGACAAATGATAGGGCATTACATATTAAAAATTCACAGTAATATTCCTTCTGACTAGTAGTGAGTAATACAATTAATTAAACCACTTTTTAAAAACACTAATGCTATTAAATGTGTATTACCAGTATCACAATGATTCTAACATGGAAGAGCAATGGAAATGTCACAGTACTGTTCTGCCTTTGTCCCTCAGTCCACTGGCTGCTGCTCAAAGATTCATCTCTGCTCTGTAAATACTTGCCTGCCACTGCTCCTCCCCTGGGAACCACCTGGCGAGGAGATGCCAGGCAGCTGTTCTCCAGCAAGCCTGACAGCATATGCCCAAATAAACAATTTTCGCCATCTTTATAAACTTGAAGTGGAATCTTACCATGTGCTCCAACCTCAAGAAGAGATGAATGTGCCCATTTCCATCTTTTAACCATGAATCTGTAAGTTTTGCTTCAAATTAGAAGGTAGCGTCATTCTTACTGGCCTCTGAGATGGCTTACACTTGGACCTGCTTAGCTGATTCTATGCTTTTAATGGCTTTTATGTGGCCAATATAAGGATTCTAGAAGGAATAGGAATATAAGGAAACTAGAAGCAGGGCTGTGTCATGAAAGAGGGAACCGGGGCACTGGATTTTCCATAACCGGCTTTGTACCAGTCCAGCTTCCACCATGGGGGCTCACGAGGGGGTTGAGAGGAGCACAGCTTGTTTAGCCCTGCAAAATAAAGGCTGTGTGGTGATGAGATTGCTGTCTATAAATACTTTTGGCAGGGGATACACACAGGAGAGCAGGAAAGGCTACTTCAGGACACTATTTGAACAGGAAGAAAAGATGGATGTGGACTGGTCACGTGGAGATGTAAGTCTGAAATTTTAAGGCAGCTTCCAGCTGTCAAGAGAGGTTTCTCTCAGCCAACTTCCCAGTAGCAGCAGTGAGAGCCAAAGCACTTACTGGCACAGCACGGTCAGTTTATGGAAGAAAGAATAAAAAGGCTGTTTGCAACACTAGGGAGCTGGGTGCAGTATAGGGCAGAGGGGAATTCTGTGGGGTGCCACTAGCCCTCTCTCACCGGGGCTGCAGACAGGCAGTGAATTACAGTAAAAAACAGTCGTCATTGCATGGTAGAATTGAAAGAGTAGAAGAGAAAAGCCTTAGTGATGAAAATTTGTAGTAACAGCTATTTTTTTTTTTTTTTGCCAAATAGGGCAACAGGAACTACTTACAGAGATATTATTATTAATAACAAGGTATTCCTAGTGACCTTAAGATTGGATGAATACGCCTGGGTAGCATAACCTTCTGCAGCTACATGCCTGTCTTTGTAAGTCTGTGTCCCTTTCTTCTCAGTGTTGGCTTTGGCTAGTAGGTGACCCAAGATGAGAATGCTTTGCAAAACGTAAATGGTTAGCTCTAATTTTAGCAAACATCCTTAATGTTGACACCGAGAAATCAATGCTCCTCTCTCTCCTGTGCTTAGGAAATTTGCCAGCTCGTGATCAGGCCTTGTTCAGAAAGATCCGTATCTGCAACTGCACAGGAAAGCACTAGTAGTTCTCTGGAAAATATTACTTTGGTAAACAAGTGATGAAGTTTTTCTAGAGTTTCGGTTGCTAGCTACCTGGCATAAGGGAAATTCTGACTCATCTATTGCCTTCTGGAGGAAATAATCACTTCAAAATGGTTACACTTCTCCTGCCATTGCTTGAGAAACAAACTTCTGGTTAGGACCTCACGACTTAGCTATGCACTAGTAATCATATACAGTACCTTCCCTTATAGTGCAGCTGCCTCTCCCTTTGCTTTGTCAGCAATGACAGCTTCTCATCACCTCATCTACCCCTCCCATCCAGGCTGTTAGGCAGTGGAGAAACTTCCCATGAAGGCAACTAATGCTGGCTGGGCAGGTGATGAACTGAGATGGTTTCTGCATATGGAGAGCCTCCATTTTCACTCTTCCCTCCTCCAAGTCCATCCTGTTTCAGTCACTCGTTGCTGACTGTTACAAACTGAGGCTGAATGCACAGGGCAGGCATTATTACTGGCTGGTACCCAGGGCAGGGGTTACTTCGTGCCAGTGTGACAGGACATAACCTTGGTAGTTGGGATCTCTGCGTGGTGCTTCCACCATGCAGATCTGCTTGCAGAGCATGATGTTCTTCACCAGGAAACCCCTGAACGAGAGCCTGAGATGTGATTCTGGAAGGTCCGAGTACTTCTGGGACCTCACCACCCTCAGCACGGAGTCTGAAAGCTGCGTCGCGTTTGTCTCAAACACCCCTGTGCCTCACCGGACCTCGGCACTGAGCCTGGGCTGGCCCTTGGCTGCAAACCCTGCCACCGCCCCGGCGACCCCGCAGGACGAGACCCGGTGTGCTCAGCTCAGCTCAGCACCGCCCGCCTGCCCCGGGCCCCCCGAACCCCCGCTCCAACGCGGGCCCGCGG
>VZRW01010835.1:32248-65297 GCA_013398125.1 Aegotheles bennettii
CTTGCAAGGTTTAATTCCAAAGAGGCCTTAGCTTTTCTAGTTGCCACCCTACGTCCTCTGACAACAGTCTTATATTCCTCCCAAGTGGCCAGTCCCTCCTTCCATGATCTGCATGCTCTCTTCTTCCTCTCGAGTGTGAAATGCACAGATGCAACTGTACAAGTCAGAGGTTATACTTACTGAAACTGGGTTATTCTCCCTTTTTTTGTTTTTCTTTTTTATGGCATTGGTGAGTTCACTCTCAGCTTTCACAGCTTTTGTGTAACTTTAGGACCCTGGGTGAAAGTAAGATGTGAACAGGTTAGAAAAAAATCTGAAAACCAATCATTAAGGTGATTTCCTTATGAAAATACTTAGCTAAAATATCTCTGGGACAGAGGACATCTAGCATTAGTTCTTAACTTTAAAAGTCATCCTTAATGACAGACAGATGCTTTTTCAGTGCTGGCAACAGAAATGCAGCAGTGATGCATATTTATAGCGGGCTGATCACTGGGGGATTTTGAGCCTTGTGTAAAGGAATTCTGCTTTGGCTGATCATGGAGACTGTTTCGGTGTTTCAAGTTTGCAAGGCATTCCTGTGTAAACATAAAGGATTCTGGCTACTTGCTTCTTATAGTCAATTTACAGTCTTGGGAGGCTGAGGGCAATAAGAACCTTGTAGCTGTGCAGAAATTCCACTGAGAGCCTGTCACTTCATGTTTCAAAAACTTGGCATATAAACTTCATGAAATAGTAAAATGTGTTTATGTGGAGCTTGGCAAGCTCTTCGATAAAATGCTTGTAAAAAAAGTGGTTGCATTGCTTAGATCTCCGTGAATGGGTTGAGCATAAAAGCAGTTTTTCAGCAAAGAAACAGCTTAGTTTGGCTTTTTCAGCCGAGACTGGAATACCATTTGGACATGTTTCTAGTGAGCTGATTGAATTCTATGAAAGTTAAAAGATTTTTATTTTATTTTTTTGAAACAGGCAGTCAGATCTGAACAGTGTTGGGTGTGACATCTGCATGAGCATGCTTCTAAAGATGCTGAGCACCTGCAGCTCCTGTTCACTTTAGTAGTGTTTGTGTGCTCTGATGAGGTCTAGCAGCGTTACCTGCACTATGCCTTTAGCTACATTAGACACCTGGGTTTACAGAACTGTCACTAATATCTTTGTAGTCTGGAAGGGCTAGAAAATAGGGGTCTTTATACAAGCTGTCTAATGTTATATTGCAGTGTACGCAAAAACTGGACCGGCGGCTTTGAGGGGGAGGATAGTGATATAAGCCTCATGATTGCATTTCAGTTGGCAGTGTTCAGTTTTTAGCTCTTTCTGTAGCTGGGAAATCCGTTACAATTTGTGTGTGTGTACTGCCTCAAAACATCATGTTGATTTTCACTAACTTTTTTTGGACACTTGTTCACATTTGTCCAGTAAAACAAAGAGTGCAGTTTTCCCAGTCGTGGTTAGGAAACCGTGATTTAGTTCCATGCCTCATCTCTCCTCGTTACATTCCTTGTCACTTCTTTGATCACAGTTTAAGCCACAATGTTGTGCTTGGTTGTTCCACCCTTATCACGCGGGAGGCAATTTTTAGGATGAAGTGAGGGTTGGAAATTCTGTTCGTTTGTTGTGTATGCCTGAATGTTTCCCTTTGCTCTTTGGGAAAGGTCAGTCTATCAGCCCAGGCCACTGCAACGTGTTCCTGTTCCTTCAGCAGGATGTCAGCTCTCTCACCTGCAGGAGGGAGGGTGTTTGGGCAAGTCAGCAAGCTGAAAAGATGCTGCTGCTGGCGAGTCAGCGGCGCGCAAGGAGTAATGGGATGCACGAGTCGAGCAGAAAAATAGGCCACTCTGTTCTTCCTTCTGTAGCAGTCGCAGCAAATGTAACACTTGCAAAAGCTGAAATCTTCGTGTGAATAAAACCTTTCTAGTTATTGCTGCTTCTGCTTACCTTTAAACGAATAATTGAGCTGTCTCCTTTCTCTCACACTATGGCTGTGTTATTTTTCTTTGATTCACTGCCTGGTTTTGGTCAACAGAGGTCATTAAAATAAAATTACAAACAGCTTTTTTTTTTTCTTCTTTCCAAGTAATTATGTAGGTAGTATTTTTAATCTGTATGTTTCAAAACACCGTTTAAGAAATAGGTATGTACTTTTTAGTCTTACGGAGAGGATGACAGAAATACAGAGTGATCAGTTTCCAAGAGGAAAGCCTCGTAAGGGCCAGGAGTTGTATCCTGGGCAGCTCCCAGGCTTGCTGCCTGTGCTGCTTATTCAGTCCCTCCTGCTATGTTATCCTTTGGCAAGTATAAAAGGTTGGGCACTGCCCTGTACTGTACAATGCATCAGTTAAATGAAGCCTACATATTTGTATGCTAATATAGTAATATACTGTTTGTTTTTTTTTAAAAGAAAGTCACTATTTTTAACTTGTCTGATTACTTTGTTGTTAATGTATCTGTAGCAGGCTTCACCTTAGCTGCTGAGTAGGAAATTCCCTTTTGGAAATTGGGCACAAGTAATGCAAGTCCAAAACCATCACTGTCAAGTACAGGCATAGGAAGAGGGAGGCAAATGAAATCTTCTCTCTCCCCCTTTTTTGAGTATTATAAGCTTGTAACTAAAGAGGAGTCTGTTTTCCTCCTTGAACCAATGTTGGAGTGTGGAAACATTAATGTAAAGTTCTTAAGGCGGATCTAAAGTGCTTACAGTGTCCGAGTGCACACACGAGTCGAGTGAAAGTTTTTAGAGGATGAAAAGAAAAAGAAAGGGGAAGCACATAGCCAAGGCGGGTGTATGTCCTGGGAATGCTCGCTGTCATCCTGGCCATATAACCTTCTGTTTGTTTTAGTGGTTTTATTTGATGAATCTTGTTTGAAACAGAAGTGGAAGAATATTGATTAAGAGAGAAAAAATAGTGTGCTCTGAGGCATGGCTCTATTGGAAAAGCAGATCTTCTCCTGGGGCGACTTGCTGTGGTTGGGGTATCTGCTAATACCCTTATGTTGTTCAGAAGCTGCCTCTGGTCACGCTTATGACTGAGATCACTGTGGTGGTAGAAGACTTTTAAGTGTAGAAGAGGCAACAATAATCTGCTTATTCTCTTAAATCAGTATTCATGTCACAATAATTTGTGTACTGTTCCCCCTATACTGTTACTCTGCAGAACGTGAATTACTGAGGTTGTATACCGTGAGTGTTTCAGGAAATGAAACTTGCACTGGAGTTGAACTAAATGCTACAAATGAACAATGTTGGCAGTAAAATCACAGGGGAATGAGGACATGTGTGCTGCAGTTACATTTACTGTTAAGAGAGAGGCAGCTCATTGATGTGGCAAGGATTATACCCTCTTGAATGTGAAACTGGAGTGTTGTGTACCAGTGCAAGTATGTACTTGTAAGATACTTGAGAGTCTCTGCTAATTTATTTATTTACATCTCATTATTTCCTCTATTTGACATTGTCTTGAATGTAACTAATTTGAGTTTTCAGGTGTTGTTGCTGTTTACTAATGTAATCCTGTGACAGGCTAAATCACAGAAATACTGACCCAAGTCGGAAAGCGGTGGATTTGATCCTGAACAATTACCCTTCTCTGCAGCAAAATCTCTACCAATGATGGTACATGAAAAGCTGTGATTTGCCCCAAACTTTTGATTTTTTTTATTGATGAAACTTGTTATCTTGAGGAAGGTAGTATGGCTGAAGGTGTTCATGCCATGCTATAATCTCTCAATAGCTAAGTAAACATAAATACTAGATTTACCTGCAAATCCTGAAAATACTTGTTGACATTGAGTGCTCTTAATATGTGTGAGGAGCAGCAGCAGAACCAAACCAAACCTGTCTAACTAGTTGCTTGCAATGCATTCTAATAAAAATCCTCAGTCTAGGAAGAGATTGTTAGTATTTCATAACTGTGTTAGTATTTCACTCAACTGTGTTAGTATTTCATAACTATTTCCTTACTGAGTTGCTAGTGCAACTACACCGTGGCTTTGCTTCCCACCCAAGAGCAAGTGACAATGAGTGATTTTTAGTGCTTCCCACGGACTCTTGCACATGGTCCCTCCCATGGCTGTTTTGTTCTTCTCTTACTCTCTCTGAAACCAAGTGCAAAAATGAGCTGTAGGGCCCGTAGGCTTTCAGAAAGCAAATAGTATTCAGCTGGTGTTTTGTTTGTTATTGTGGCAAGCACAAAGGTATGGTGGTGGCAGGAGCTTGAGGAGATGAGTATGGGTGATGAGATGTAGAAGAGTTTGTGTGCATCTGAGAGAGAAATGGGTGAAGTTTTTTGCTAAGCTTTCAGAAGAAGAATCGTGCGTAAATTAGCCCAAAATAAGCTGTGAAGGAAAACCTCTCAAGATTTAGTGGTGTGGGTTTTTTTCAAGAGATGAAGAGGATAAGAAGTTTCCTGTTACAACGTGAGGCAGTTAAGAGTTTTTCAGTAGTGCTGCAGGAAAAGGAATTAAGAACTTGAGAGAGAAGAAGAGATTCCTTTCTACTCCCCACTCAGTAAGATGGTGCAAAGCAAGGTGGAACAGGGGCTAGGTCAGAAGCAAAATACTTGTCATGTGAACTACTTGACGTAGAAATTTAATGTATCACTGTATTTCTGGGTCATCCAGTCAAATCTCTTGTATTGTAGGTAGAAGTGTTGTAAAGTTTCTTTCATAAATCCACTTTCAAGATGAGTATTTTCACATCAAGCATGATTTAAAAAATAAAACAACAAAAAACCCCCAAGTGCCAGAAATTGCCATGATTCAGAACACTACTTGTTTGCACAAGTAACCAGGATTTCTGTGGAATGTTCTAACTAAACTTCACTAGAGACTTGATAGTAACATTGAATTTTTCCCGATGTTTTAAAAATACCTACCAAAAGGGTGTGTTTGCCTCTTCTGTGGCCTTGATCAAGCTTGTGATTTGCATAGATGCCTTCTGACCCAAGTCCTCCTCTATTTTTAACTGCTGAGTTCTACATTGTGAACTAAGATCCTATTTGCATGTGCTCACTGCTGGTTAACGGACAGTTCAGGAGGTGATATGGTCTACATGTATGATCAAGGAAGGGATCGGTAGCGACAGTGATTGACAGCTCTTACATTCTGCTCCCAAAGATACGTGGTTTCTTGAGCTTCTTTGCTGGCATTTGAGAACTGACACAAGCTGCAATTTTTTTATTCTCTTTTACTGAAACAAAGTATTAGAACTTAAAGATTTATTTGTTTCAATAACAGTGTGTTTGCCTGAAGGAATTCTGAAACTCGTCCAGGACAACTGCTTTTAGAATAAATTGGCTAACTCAGCACGTGACTTTAGGAAATGAAGAACAGTTTCTACTTACATAGCAAGTACAAAATCTTTACTGTTTTGTCTTGACTTACGAGTGTCCTGTGTCTAAATAATTCAGGTTTATAAAAGACCTCTTCGCTCTGTGGACTTGGTTTACGTGGATCACCTGACCATAAGTTAGATGGTTGACAGATAAAAATGCTAGTTGTGATGATATTAGAAATTATTACACCTCTTGTGGACTTCAGCTATCTCCACATATTCAAGAAGGAAAAAAATAGAGACAACTTTTAAATCAAAATTAGTTGTTGTTAGCAAAATCCTGTGGGAGTCTTTAAATCATCTGATACTTAACTTCCATATCGGAATTTCTCATTAATATTTTCATAGACTTTTATGTGGGAGGGCAGTTCTTTCATTTAGCAGTGGGATTTTTTTTAGAATTGAAGAAATATTAGTGTATCTAATAAGATTGTCTGAAAGGGAGGGAGTGTTGTAGATAGTGTTTACTGACCTTTGCAAAATTGGTGTCTGTAAGAGTGGGTTGGGTTTTTTGATTGGCATGTTTTGTGGTGTTTTTAGATTAAAAAAAAAATTATTGAAAAGCAGAACTGACTTTTCTGGTTGTGAGGAAGATTGGAGGAGCTGAGATTACTGGAACAGTGGATCTCTGAAGGGCATTATTCATGTTTGCTTCTGTCTTTCTTGAGGTTAGCAGTTTTAAAATAAATATTTTCAGATGAGGTTACTGCATAACTGCTTGTTTCTCCCTCAGTTGTCATCTGTTTTCTACAAAGTCCGTGATCTTGTAGCTGAAACGACACTGAGGTCAGGCTTCCCACTAGGCAAAGCAACAGCTATAGCTTCCTGTGCATGCTGGGAACGTCATATGGCTCGCTTAAGGGTAAGGCTTCTGGTCTAAGTAAGAGCACAGGTATGACCTGGGGACAGCCTCAGATGGTTTTGCTTTAAACTTGTGTTCCCAGAAACTGGGCATCATGTGTGGCATGATTTTTTTTTTTATTAATGTCCTGCTGACTTAAGTAGAAGATACTATTGATTTCTTTTTACAGTCAAGTGAAAATAAATGTTATAGGCAATCAACTTGGAGGCAGAAGCTAGATCTGCTGGAATGGAAACTACCTCTGGAGGTTTATTTCACTGTTTTGAAGCAACATATCTGGTTTCCTCATGCATTAATTGCAGGAAGAGTCAATCTTTTTTATGTGGCCAGCAGGTTTTCTGCCTCTTCTCTACCTCCTTTCTTTCCCTGTCTTTACTAGAGCATTTGGAAGCATTCACACAGCTAATGCTGGAATTCCACTTTGACTGTGATTGTCCTTGACTCTCCCACCTCTTCGGTATGTTGTGGGTTCGAGTGCCTGAAGAGATCTGATGATACAAAGGCCACTCAAGCATGAAATTCCAGCAGCATGAGATTAACTATTTGACTCCTAAGTAGATTCTTTTGAGAGAGATGTTTCATACCTTATGGCTCATGAATTCTGCAAGTCCAGAGGTGTTTAGAGAAAATTCTCACCCATATTAATACTTCCATGGATTACCACAGATTCATGCTAGGATTTGTGATCTTGCTCATTCAAAAATGCCATGTTAATTGCTTTTGTTTGTTATTGTTAGTAGGCTTCAGCCCGTGTCTTTGAATGTGTCTGTTCCTGAAACAGAGTTCCTGCGTGAGTTGTTGCCACGTTCTCAAGGGCATTGTAGACTTCAAAGTTAGCTTTATGTTCATACCTTTTGATTAAAACCAGTCATTGTACAGGATAACCGATTGTTCCTTTGCCCAATTCTGTCATGCTCCAAATGAGAAACAGAGGTAGACAAATTGCCAAATTGTATTTGACCTTCAGTTAGAACAACCAAAAGACTGTTAAAAGTTGAATGCTTTTTTTCCTACCTTTAGCATGAGTTCAGTTGTGGGAAAAAGATGTCAGTGTAAAACTTTATACAAATGATGCCCTTAAGCTACAGAAAGAGCACAAGAGAAGCCTGTTCTCTCTATGGGATGCACGGTTTTAAAGTTCAAAGCAAGCAGAATGTGACTTAGATTCCCTGGGAACAGATATGATGATTACTGACTAAAGACCTTGTTCCTTGTTGGGAAGTAGCAAGCCCCTCTTAGTGATTGGAATAAAGACATCTGTGACTCTGATATTCCAGTTGCCTGATGTTGCAGTGAGGGGAAAAATGTAGATGCTTCATTAGCAATATTTTTTTTTTCCAATTCAGACTGAATGAGATTGGAATCCATGCTGACTTTGTAGAATTTCGTTCTAGTCCTTATGCCTTCTTGTGAAGGTGTTTTTAATACTCAGCAACTTTCCAAATATAATAAATGTGCCGTTGTGCAAAAGATATCTTTGATAAATTTGGGCTTTCTATATGCTTGAGAGCATATACACATTTGATTGTGTAATGAAAAGGAAAGCTAAATAACTCCAGAAAAGGAAAACCAAATAACTGCAGGTTTTAGGTCATTGTCCTTGTGATAGGTCTTACATTGAATTAATGCTTTTTTTCTTCTGCTATAGGTGAGCCTAATGCATTGTAGTGGTTTAGAAAAAAATTTGCATTTGGTGTTTCAGACAGAGGTTCTGATCAAAGAGACCCAGAAGAAATACAGGCTTCCTAATATTTGATGTTTTAATAGTAATCTTCCACCCATCAAAGTTGTATTTAGCCAGATTTAGCACTACAGAGAAAGAGGCGTGATGCACATTGAGCTCAACTGTGTAGTTACAGTATGTTTTTATACTAGAGTTTTAGGAGCTATACTTAGAAAATTACCAAAAGCCAGACAGCTAATGTTGTTGACATATATATCTAGTCACAAACATTCTTCTTACAAGTGTTGTGATGAAACAAAAAAGAGATTCTCTTTTGGAAAAGTCTAAAAGGACCCTGTGTCTGTGACCTTGGTAAATAATTCACAGATAAATAAAGGCTTGCTTCCTCTTTGTTTCAGAGGTATTTTTCTCCTTGCTGCTACTGTTCCTTATTTAAGGTAACAAATCCTCACATGCAGTATCCTTTCTGGAAGGGAGATACTTCCTAAATCAGTTCATTATCTGTAATCAAGCCTGTCTATAAAGAAATAAGGTCAGGTACAGCTCCATCCTCTGGTTTAATGTAGCAGATGCTGGAAGAAATTACCTGGAGTAGCAGAATAATTTTACAGCCTTCAAGGTTTAATGTGAACACTTCAGTTTTTACCTTTATAAATAGGCTGTCAAGTCTGCTTATGCTGATTTGTTATAAAATAAACCTACTCATATGAAGTTCAGAGTTCTTAGTCACTCAAGATATTTTGGAGCCAGTCTAATTTTAGCAATGGCAACAATCCTGTAGCTCACTGGGGTCTCTGAATCTTCATCAGTAGATATGGCATGAGGGTGGCAGTGAGTGAAGTTGTGCTCTCCTTCCTTACAAATACAAAGTTTTGTTATTATAGTATAAAGGCTAATTTTTAATAAGATTAAGGTTGGTAAATTTTCCAATATTCTGTTATTACAGAGATCTTAAAAATCTGTCTGTGGTTGTCACTGTGAAATAGTCTGAAACTGCCGTTAAGTTAGAAGTTACCTATACTACAAAGATTTGCTTTTAATTTTCTGAATTGGAAACTACTGGAAAAAAAGGAAGAGGATATGGTTAGGTTACGTGTAATGGTGCTGGAATAGTTCCAATCTCCTCGTGTTGGTTGAGACCTCTACTCCCCACTCCCAGTCTAATGAAATTATATCTGGGTAAAGGGATTTTTTTATAACATAGAAAATCTTAGCAGTGCTCAGATTTGCTGTTTTTTTAATCAGCGGTCATCTCATACATAAAGAATACATAACCTATAGTCAGTGAAGATATATTTTTTTAATAGATATCTAGCATCTTCTGTGAGACTCTGTGGAGGCACACAATATAAGGGTGTTGTGTTTAATGGCAATAGTTTATCATCGCTAAGAACTTCCCTTGTTCTTTTACGTACACATTTCCTCCTGAGTTTGTAGGCTGCTTTATAGGGGAATAAACAAGCAGAAGGGTAGCCAAATCAAAAGTGTTTTTTAGAGGTACACCTGAGGATGTTCTATAAATAACAGAACAAAATCTGGGTGTAGTTCAGTTTATCATAGGGAACTATTGTAACACTGAGTGTTTATTCATAAGCTGATGCTAGTGGTGCTTTTAACATGATCTTTTTTATATGGCCAGAACATGTCTGATTTTGCAGCAGACTGAGCTCTGTGTGGCTGTTCTCCTGTGTGTTTCTCATAATGTACGTAATGAAAGGCAGATATCTTTAAAAAAAAGGTTAAGTGTTGTAATCGGTTGTTCTATATTTTAATGTCTCTGCCTGTTTATAAATGTTTATAGTAGACTTAATTTTAGTATGTTAATTTCAACAAACAAAATCTTTTTTTGGGAAGTTTTTTCTTTTAAACCAACTAACAAATTATTTTTTTTTAAATTCACAGGTTGTATTATGAGTCCTGAGTTAGCCTTCTTTCAGGCATTCATTTATGCAAGTACCTGACATTGGCAAGTCTATAAAATTATCAGAAAATGGAGTAGGAAACTGTGCTTAGTGTTCGGGAATTTGGTATTGTTGCATTTTAAAAAGAGTAGCATCTAAAGTGACAAAAGCTTCTGTCTTTTCTTTCTGCTATGTTAATAGATTCCAGAAGGGCTTAATGTATGGACGTGGTGGCAGAAGACAAAGTGCTGCCTTCTGGTGTTATTGTATGGATATGCTGAGGTAGCTGGCATCATCTGGGATGTTTGGAGGGAGACCTAGCAGAGTTCAGTGGGTATCATCAGGCAGTGACACCGATGAGCTATATAGCATTCAGGCCCCTTTTTGAAAATTGAGATTATAAAGACTTTGTGAGAGAAGAGATTCAGAAATACAGTATAAAATGTAGCATAGTGTTTCCATTCCGAAAAGTGTTTTCCTTACGTGTGCCTGGGTCAGCCTTGGAGATTCTCTTTTTGCTCTAGCTATTTTTATGTTGCATAGTAAAGACTGTCCTGGTGGTGTAGGTTTGTTGCCTCGCTCCCACCCCCCAAGTTTACTTTTAGATGTTGTTCCAGACGAGATGGAAGCTCAACTTTTAAAGACTGTGTAGTCATTGCCTGCTGAGGAGACTGACTTCCCACCCTACCGTGAAGAGGAAAGTCTAAGCCCAGGCTTGAGCAGATGAGGTGACATACATGTCTGTTTCTGTATGAGAAGTCCTTTCCTGGGCCCTACGTACGTGTGCTTGTTTCCAACACTGGGAAGGTTCCCAGGAAACCTCTGAGGGATGCAGCACGCAGGCCAGCCTCACAGTCCACAGACATTACTGAAATGGTAAACTTTCACCATAGTGGAATGAAGTAAAAGTCTGTGGGTTTCATTCATTCTTTTCATGGCCAAAACCAGCCAAATGTAAATCAGGTATCCACGTTGTATTGAACTTCTCTGAGACTGAGCTGTAGGAACAACCTGTAGCTGCTGTGAAGTTTTTTAGCAGAGCAGCAGACAACTGCCCTTGGAGGTGAAGAAAGACAAACCTTTTAAAGGACTGATGTGGTCACAGATTTCCTTTCGATTTTCATTTACTATCCCTACTGTTTCACATTTTCAGTTTCTTACATAGCTCTCAATATGAACTAATATATATGCATTGAAATTCAGCATGTATACTGTTCCCTAGAAAAAAAATTAAGATCTACCTGTAGATTCCCAGCTTTTGTCATTTGTGGCTGGTTGCCACGTGGATGAAACAGAGCTGGCTGTGCTGCTGACTGGATAAGGCTTGATACGGTTTGAGGATAATGATAAAAGAAAATTACTTTCCTAGTCCGTTGAAGAACATGTACTTTGGTAACACCATGTGTGGATTTTTTTGGATCTTGTAAATCTTTTGGGTTAGTGGCTATTTCTATATGCATAAAAACAGTAAAACATAAGAACTTAATGCTTTTTGGGAAGGATTAGGTCTCTTTTTCCAGTCAATCATAGGCACTTTTACTGATGCGTTTGTAAGGGGTTATGGCCATGTGCTATGTATAGAGTTAAATCTGTGAGTACCTTGCATAGGTAACCAGTACTGAATGTGATCAATTTAGTGGCTTTGCTGCTGTGTTCCAGATACCACAGAGGGTTTTCCAGTTAACTTCTAGGTGCACTTGAGTGTCATCGTTTTGCCTTATCTTAGGGAGGGTGGAAATGTTTCTAACTCTTGTTGGTGATCTCCTGCTGAGTGATTAACTTTGTGCTGTATGGCAGCAATTAAACAAAGTGATTAGAGTGTAACAAAATGCCTGTATGAATGTTGTGTTCGGGGCAGTACTGTGTTTGAAGGACACTGAACTCTGTAGTGTTCCCAGGCTTTGTCTTACAAAGTCACAAATGTTTAAACTCCATTACTGTTGATTACATGGGTGAATTGTTGTTTTCCATTAGGTTTTTCTAGCTAGGTCTAGGAATGTTTTTATAGTGCACTTTATTTGTTTCAGAAAATGTGTACTTTAATTATTACTTATTGATTTTTATTTATGATATTGTGCACTTAATTTAAGAAAGTTATTATTAGTATGTACTGTAATGTTAATATCTGTATTAACTGATGTGATAGTCACAGTTGTAGCTTCGGTGTGATTGCAGTCTTTCAAGCCAGTTCTTTGATGTGGATAGTTAATTCTGAAGTTGGGAGGTATGTTTATTTATCTGTGAATTCAAGAGGGCCCATCATTAAAAGTTTAAAAATTTGAATAATAAGAATAAAACAATAGTTTGAACTATGTGCTATTTTCAAATGCTTCTATTTTTCTTAGTCTTGGGCAAGCTGTTTCTTGTTTTCCATTGGCTGGTTTGTAAGGTATTTTCTCATATGATGGGAAAACTCTGAAGTATAATTAGAATAGTTTAGACTGTTTAACTCCTTTGAAATGTTTTAATTATTCTAAGTCTTCTGAACTTCACCAGTCTAAAGTGAATTTGGTACTTTTTGTTCTTTTCAAAGCATTTTGAAAATGAAACTGAAAAGTGTTACCCAGAAGAAGTAATCGTATCTTTATTTTCTGCACTGAATAATGCAATTGGACATAAGCCAACTGAGTAAAATGTTTTGGAGCAAGAGGACACTTTGCGTTGTACAAATTAAAATGTTAACATTATCCTTAAGGATCGCAGGATGGGATATTTATTGGTGAGAAAGCTTAATCTCAAAGACCAAGTTAGAGCCTTATATTGGTACAGATTTTTATAGCAGAGAGGTGTTCTCAGTTGTTGCTGGTAGATGTGAGGACCCTTGCATTTGGGTGCTGCCTATGGCAATCTGAAATACAGAGTCAGAAAGTTTTCATGATGGAGGTATCTCATACCAGCAGTTTGATTTTTGAAAAAAGTTAATCCCTCTAAAAATGGCATGAATCATAATGCTTCTGGAACTAGAAACAACGTTTATTTTAGTCTTTACCCCTAGTTCTGGATAAGGGAACTTGACAAGTGGAGAAGCCTGGTGGTGGTGTTATGTGGTATCCATTCTATCATGCAAATTTTTCTACATCAGTTTTGACAAGCTTTAATAAAAATTGTTAAGTTGCAACCTCTTAAGGAACAGACTTCCCTTTCAGTTCCATTTTGCTAGGGTTTTTGCTCGGATTCAGTGAGCATGTTGCCACCTTTAGCCTGGGATGGCTGTTTAATGGGACCTGCTTGATTAAACCTTGGTCTATGCCACTTGCTCCCTGCCCACAGACAAACCCCCACACAGCAGGACCTTCAAGTTAGTTGGCCTGCACCCAAACCAGTGGTCCTGTGGACCAGATGAAAATGATGACGGACAAAGATCTTCCTTCTGCTTGGCTAACCCTAGCTTGGGTGCCTTTTGCCTCATACCAGAGCTGTGTAGTTCATTGTTGTTCAGGTTTGTTTTTTAAACTTAATCATGCTTGCTCAGCTCTCTACTGAGAAATCTACTGATATAGGATCTGTCAGAAAAGGATTTATGAAAACTTCCCTGCTGTATAATTCTGTACAAGTTCTTGAAATGTGTTCAAAGTTCACTAGAGTTATTCTGTACAGTCAACATGAAGTAGAAATACTTCCCCCTGCCTCAAGTGTTTCATAAGAGCATAGGTCTTTAGGGAGTTGAACAGTATACTTACCTATCACACACCATTTGACATTATTTATCGAATTCTTAAAAGTAGGGAAGTAGCTAATAAAGTACTTACTCTTTTTCTTTGGCCATTTAATACTATTTTATTGAGTAACCAGAATTGTGTATTTCATCAGATTGTATTGACTGACTTGTTATTGAAGTTTTAAGTATATTTCTTTCTCCATCAAATTACCTTGAGATTACTATGAAAGGGGAAGTATTATTAGTTAAAATGCCAGTTGGTGGAGATCTTTTGGAAAGTGCTTTAAATAGCTATTATGTTTGCTTAATAAGAACAGTTAACATTGGAAAAGTATTCATATAGACTTGCATTTCTGCCAAAGCAAGTAAATGATATTTATGTATTTAAAGGAGGCTATGTTTATGATTCTGAAGCTGTTGGTAAAAAAAATAGTTGTGAGATCTACAATATGGTATCTTTGGAGTTTTTCATACCCATTTATTTTAGGTAAGTATTTAATTTTTGCTGGTTTTGCTCACTGTTCACAAAAGTGTCCTCAAAGTACATTGTTTGCAGCTCAGTAAGATTCCCTTCTTTTCTCACATGCTATAATATCTTAGGTTGTTGGGTTGTTTATTTTTTTAAACATCTTTCATCATTTCTTGTTTGTATCTTAAAATTTTAGGTAGAGTGGCTGGCTGTTAAGTGATGACAGGTTTGCAGTGGTGTTAAGTGATGCTGTTTCAGGCAGTGTGTGCCGAGTGTCATACCCAGTCTCTGCAGTGACCTTCAGTCTGTGAAGGTTTGAGTACCCGAATGCAATGCTTGCGTCTGTAGAACTAGTTCAAGGGTAGCTGTATCAGTGGGGTGGTGTACCCTGTTAAGTAGATGTGCCAAAAGAAGAGTATACCACAGTGCTGTAGTGACTACATTTTTCAGATTCAAGCTGATACATCTGCATGGATTGTTCTGTACTGTGTGGTTTAAACATGACCATAGTTTAAAAGCCATGACCAGTTTTAAATCTCCAGAGTTGGTTCTGGTTCTGTGGTCAGTATAATTTTGTCTTCGCAGTCTCCATAAGTAATCTGAGTTATGGAGTTAATACTTTGCAGTTTACATAAATCTTCTGCATGGATAGCAGAACTGTATATGAGAAGGGGTGGGCATTTATTATTTATTATTTAATCTTTCTTCTTTAAAATTTGGACTAATTTATGAAATTGGAAGCAGTATCTGTGAGATGAGGTATGAGCTTATTAACTGTAAAATTACACATTTCTTTGTTCTGCATGTCTTGAGCCAAGCTCTTGTAAATGACTGATTCATGACAACAACGGGTTGCTCAGGAGGCAGCGAAGAAGGAATCTGAATTATCAAGAAGGAATCTGAATTATCAAGGAGTCAGTAGACTCTGGTGAATGCTCCTGCTTGGGAAGCAGACGTGTCCACTTCTGAAGTTATTCCTGGACGTATACTTGGTGAACAGCTCTTACGAGCTGCTAATGCAGTATTTGACCTAATTTTGGTAACTTCTTAGGCTTTCTTTTGCCCTTGAATGGTTTTGGGCATTTCCCCCTCCCCCAGTACGGAGTCAGAAGTTATATGTTTAAAATACTGTGATATGAGGCTATTTCATTTTAATTAGCACAGAGGAATGGAAGTTTGTTTTAAAAGAGGAGGGACCAATCTTGATACATTCGCTTGTCCTGTGTGTTGGTTGTTATGATTTGCATTTAAGTATCTGAATGGGTGAATGTTTTGGGGGTAGTTGCAAGGCGTGTTGTAAGTTGCTGTCTTTCTCATTTCTCCATGAAAAATCCATGCAGAACAAGAATTTGGCAGTTCCAAAATCATTTAGGTCACCTCAAAGTAATCCATTCCTTTGGTTTCAGCTGCAGAAGGATCTTCTATTACTCCAAACCTATCTGGATAAAGAGGCCCTTCAAGCCTGTAGCCTAACATGCTTGGTCTTGTTTCCTTAGTGATCAATGCTGCACCAAATCCAAACACACTGAAACACCCTGCTTGAAATAAAGCAACCTGTAATTCTGTTACAACTGAATTTCTCTGGTTTTTGATTTGGAGGGAATGAATGTGTTTTCAAGGATTTCCAAAGATTTCATGTAAGTGCTTGTTTGAGAGGAATAACGACTCTTTCTGAGTTCAGGTGCAGCACCAGAACATGGGTTTCCCAGTTGGAACAGCTGCCGACTCCTACTTCAAAGGTGGATTTACTTTTTGCAAAAATTGCAGCACATTGAGTTTTCATGTGTGGTCACAATAAATTTGGAATTTTTCTTGTCATATTTTTGCTTCAAAAAACATAGTGCAAAATGGAAACCAAGCACAATGTTAACTATATATATATGCATTGTAGTTTTAGCTGCTACTGAAAATTACTGAGAATAATGATCATCTGTTTGGAATTTTTGAAGGCTGTGTTAGAAGAAAACTTGCTTTTAATATCTAAGTGTAATTTATGCATAAAAACAGATTGTCTTTTTAGCTTCTTATTGCAGAACGAATTAAAGTAAATCATTATACTTGTATTGATTGGTGTAATATAAGTCAGAGCTAAAAATATTCCTCTTTTTTTTTTTTGTGTGTGTACAGAAAAGATGAAAAGGAGTATGCACTGAAGCAAATTGAAGGTACAGGGATATCCATGTCGGCCTGTAGAGAGATTGCAGTAAGTGTACATAAATGAAAATATTTTTACTGCCATTATTAATCAATAGATATTTTATTTTCTCTGAATTAAGTAACAGAAAGATTATTTAAATGTTTTCTTTAAATTATGCAATCATGGAAGTTATTAAAACATGAGCTTTTCTTAAAATACTTTCTAGATAATACTTTTTTTTAATAGAAAGAGTTGTTCTTGCTGGGTGATAGTAATGCCTCTTTCTGGTATAGTTTTGTTTTATCTGCTTTTATGTGTTAAGCCTTTTAATACAGATTTATTTTTAAAGGGGTATTTTAAAAATTACTTGAAGGAAAAAGGTTCTGAAAGATTACAACTACCATTACAAGTCTGCTTGCTAATAGTGTATTTTATTTCAGACTAATGGTAGCTTACTGTCCTTTAGCATCTGAGAACAGATTGTTCTCCTCATTCCTTATTTGTTTTACTAAGTACAGAGGAATTTCATAGCAAAATAAAGAATAGCTTTAATTGCATTTTTATTGCATGTGTCCTTGGAAAAAAAATGGATGAAAAATTGTACACCTTTGAGCACAGTAGTGCTCATCATTTCTTGAAACTTGGTAAAAATTAGGAGTTTGTATATTCAGGTAGAATGTGATCTTTAAATGTTAGTTTTATGACTGAAAATGTGCATTACTGTCAAAGTGCTGGATACTGAGTAAAATTTTGTAATGCAAGAATTTCTTGCATTGCAAAAGAAGTGCACTTGCTTGATTAAACATTTACCTTGTTTTCATGCTGTCACTGTGTTGAGGGCTGTTGAAATGTATGTTAGGATTGTGCCTAAAGCTTTTTATAATCTAGTAGCACTGCATTGAAATACAGCATTCAGGTGTGGAATGCAATGTGAGGCATTAGAAATCATCATGTTCTTGAACTGAAAAAACCCACTGTATTATGTTTAGTGTAGTGCCTGTGGTAATTCGGTATGAAGAGACTAAGCAGATAAAACTACTATCCTTTTAAAATGCTTGTCACTGGAAGGTCAAGGTCACTCGTGGATTTCAGAGGTGGCTGCATTGCTGTCAGTCACTTTATACAGGATCTACCCACTGACCTTTTTGCTAATGTTTCTGCCTTTGGAGGAAATAAGAAATCCTCTGTTAACATCGGTGCTAGGTTATATTCTTGTTACTATAAAGTTGGTTTTGAGAGCATTGAGGGTTTTTTGTTTGTTTCCTTTTTTTTTTGATTCTTGTCACTTGTCTGTTTTAAATTGTACTACTATGGATGTGTGGAATAGTCCAAAACAGACTTTCCTGTTGTCATGATAGCATTGTGGTATGGAGCGAATTCTGTCATACCTGGACACAATATTGTGAGGAAGTAGAGAGTGTCCAATTATTTTCTTCCTCTGATGATACATCACCATTTCAGTCTTGGGTTTTGGCTTATTTTCATTTCATTTCATTTCATTTCTTAATTTTTAAACTTTTTTTTTACTTGGTGAAGCTTTGTGCAAAGCTCAGTACAGCCTGGGAAATTTCACAACCACTGTCTAAATTGCTTCAATCCTCTCAATAGTTCTTCCTGTAATTCCTCCTCACACGATATTTTACTCTTCGTCAGACTTTACTGTAAAACTCTGTAACCTGAGACAATGTAGCAAATCACTGTTTGCCTCAGTGACATTCCAGGTTGGTCAAATATTAGAAATGTGAAAAAGGTGAAAGTGAAATAGTTGAAAAATAAATATGAACTTTTTGTCATATAGAAACAAGCAGAATCGATTTTCCATAAAGAGAAGCAGACTTATAACTAATGCACTGATAGTTAATCTTGTCTTTAAAGGC
This sequence comes from Aegotheles bennettii, assembly GCA_013398125.1. NCBI lineage: Eukaryota > Metazoa > Chordata > Aves > Caprimulgiformes > Aegothelidae > Aegotheles > Aegotheles bennettii. The sequence continues at coordinate 50,166 of VZRW01010835.1, forward strand.
TTAGATAGATAACAAATAGGGCAATGTTTACTGATTAAATGAAGATTATCAGCCTGGAAAGAGGCCACAGTAACATGTCATGAATAGTTCTTTTGACATTTAAACCCTGCCCTACAACCACAACCCCCAGCCCCCCCAACGCAAAAAAAACCCCACCCAAACCCCACCTGTATTCTATGGAAGCTAAGAAAATGAAAGAAGCACCAGTGTATGTGGTTCTCTGTGTGTTCAGAATATTTTAGTAATTCTATAACCTGAAGACACTTGACAATGTGCTCAAGAAATATATTGTTGAACTAAAAGGCATTCAGTTTTGTAGCCCAAGACTGTTTTATGTGTAGTATTGTCTGGAAACTCAGAATAAGATCTACTGGCTAAGTTTGCCTAAGAGAAAGCTGCATGGTGCAGTCGACGCGCTGCAGGGAAGGGATGCCATCCAGAGAGACCTTGACAGGCTTGAGAGTTGAGCCCAGGCAAACCACATGAAGTTCAACAAGGCCAAGTGCAAGGTCCTGCACCTGCGTCAGGGCAATCCCAAGCACAAATACAGGCTGGGCAGAGCATGGATTGAGAACAGCCCTGAGGAGAAGGACTTGGCGGCATGAGTCAGCAATTGTGCACTTGCAGCCCGGAAAGCCAACAGTATCCTGGGCTGCATCAAAAGAAACGTGACCAGCAGGTTGAGGGAGGTGATTCTGTCCCTCTACTCCCCTCTCATGAGACCCCATCTGCAATACTGTGTCCAGTTCTGGAGTCCCCAACACAAGAAGGACATGGAGCTGTTGGAAAGAGTCCAGAGGAGGCCACAAAGATGATCAGGGGGCTGGAGCAGCTCTGCTGTGAAGACAGGCTGAGAGAGTTGGGCTTGTTCAGCCTGGAGAAGAGAAGGCTCCAGGGAGACCTTAGAGCACCTTCCAGTACCTGAAGGGGCTACAGGAAAGCTGGAAACAGACTTTTTTGGAGGGCATGAAGTGATAGGATAAGGGGAAATGGTTTCAAACTGAAAGAGAGCAGGTTTATATTGGCTATTAGGAAGAAATTCTTCGCTGTGAGGGTGGTGAGACACTGGCACAGGTTACCCAGAGAAGTTGTGGATGCCCCTCTCTGGCAGTGTTCAAGGCCAGGTTGGATGGGGCTTTGAGCAACCTGGTCAGGTGGGAGGTGTCCCTGTCCATGGCAGGGAGGTTGGGACTGGATGGTCTTTTAAAGTTCCTTCCCACCCAAACCATTCTATGATTACACTACTGGATATTAAGGTGAGGAGCTAGATTTCTTGATGCAGAAGGAACGTCCCTGTATCCCTTGAGCTGGAAGAAGGAAACTAGAGAGCTGAACGTAATCAAATGTGGAGATAAGTATAATAAACTGGAAATATAAATAATCCTATGCATGTTTTGCAAAACGTTTTTCTTCATTGTGCTGAAAAGATAGCTTAAGTATTTTTTGGGGAGAGGAAGACTTCCATTCAAATCTGTTGCCTTTATGTTTTACTTTTTACTCCTTACCTTATCTAAGTAGGTTTCTTAAAAGAACAGGCAGAGACAGAAGAAACAGACTAGAGGGGTATTATTTTTTAAGACTATATTTCCTGTGGAATATCTTTGCCATCATCTGTTAAGAACCAATAGCTATGACTTTAAAAGTCTGCAAACAGCCAACGGTAATGGAATTTTGTATTTGTTTATCAAAGAAGCACCAGGGTAATAGAGCTTTATCTGAAATTACTTTTCCCAAAGGCCTTACTTTCTATGAGAGGATTACGCTGGTTAATTAAAGTACTTTGCTTTCCACAGTGAAGAGACTATAAACTTCTAATTATGGATTTTAGGAAAAACTAATTCAGAGAAAAGGAAAATAAAAGCCTTTTCTTAGTCAGTGCCATTCACTGGCTACTTTCAAAATATCTGGATATGTAGCCTGTCCCTGAACATGGAATAACTTCAGTTCAATTGTTTGTGATATATAAGGTACACTAATGGTGTAAGAAAATCTGATTCTGTTAATAAATGGAGAGGAGGAGAAAGCAGTAAAATGTTTTTACTTGAATTTAGTTTTTTTTTTATTCAGAGAAAGAAATTAATTCTGACTGATTGTGACTGATGTGGGTAGTGGAATTTAGACTTATGCTGCTGGACCGCAGACTGTCATTGGAACTCATTTTAGTGGCTAAGTCACTTCCAAAATTTGTGGTTATCTGTTGCTTTTCACATGAGGAATTGCAGAAACCAGAGGCTGAATGGTAGTAGAGTTTAATCTGGAAATCCTCAGAAAAATTGCAGTCTTGAACAACTTAGGGAGCTACAATATGATTATTGTTATTGGCTTATTTAGCTGTAACGGTGGAGTTTAGGATCGTAAGTGGAGGGAAAATGTCAAAAAGCAGGATCACAACCATGGACTTTAGGAGAACAAATTCAACCTCTTCAGATATCTGCTTGGAAGAATCCTTTGAAATAAAGCCCTGGAGAGAAGAGACATCCAAGACAGCTCCTTGATATTCAAGGATCACCTTGTCCAAGCCCAAGAAAGTTCCATCCCAACAAGTAGTAAAGCAAGCAAGTGCAGCAGGAGGCGTGCATGGATGAACAAGGAGGTCCTTATTGAACTCAGACATAAAAAAGAATCATATATGAGTTGGAAGCAGGGATCGGTAACACAAGAGAAGTTTAGAGTTGCTGTTTGGTCTTGCAAGAATAGGGGTTAGGAAAGCCAAGGCAGACCTGTAGTCAAGTCTGGCAAGGGACCTGAAGAGCAACAAGAAAGTATTTTACAAGTACGTAAAGAGCAAAAGGAAGACTAAGGAAAACATGAACCTGCTGCTGAATGGGAACAAATTATATGGAAGAGACTGAGGTACTCAATAACTATTTTGTCTCAGTCTTTACCGGTAAGACCATCCTTCAGGAATCTCATGCTCCTGAGACCAGAGAGCGAGTGAGGCAGGGAAGACTAACCTTTGGTGAAGGAGGACCAGGTTAGGGAACACTCAAACTGGACATACAGAAGTCTGTGGCGTCTAATGGGTTGCGCCCACAAGTGCTGAGGGAGCTGCTTGGATGTCATTATGAGACCACTGTCAATTATCTTTGAAGAGTCATGGTGATAGGAAGAGGTTCCTGAGGAATGGAAGAGAGCAGATGTCACTCATGTTTCCAAGAAGAAGGATCAGGAGAACTACAGGTTGGTCAGCCACACCTCAGTCACTGGGAGGGTGATGAAGAAAATCCTCCTGGAAACCATTCCCAAACACATGAAGGACAAGAAGGTGATTTAGAGTAGTCAGGATGGATTTACAAAGGGGAAATTTTCCTTAACCAGCTTGATAGTCTTTTACAGTGAGATGACTGGCTTGGTGAATGAGGTGAATGCTGCAGATGAAGTTTATCTTGACTTCAGTATGGCTTTTGACACTGTCTCCCCTAACATTCTCACAGAGAAGCTAACAAAGTATAGGTTAGGTAAGTGGAAAGTGAGGTGGATTGAAAAATGGCTGAACAGCTGGACCTGGAGAATTGTAATCAGTGGTGCAAAGTCCAGTAGGAGACAAGTGACTGGTGGTGTACCCCAGAGGAAAAGGACCTGGGGGTATTAGTCGATAGCTGACTGAATATGAGCCAGCAGTGTGCCCAGGTGGCCAAGAAGGCTAACAGCATCCTGGCCTGTATCAGAAATGGTGTGGCCAGCAGGATTAGGGAAGTGATTGTCCCCCTGTATTTGACACTGGTGAGGCCGCAGCTTAAATCCTATGTTCAGTTTTGGGCCCCTCACTACAAGAAGGACATTGAGGTGCTGGAACATGTCCAGAGAAGGGCAATGAAGCTGGTGAAGGTTCTGGAGCACAAGTCTTACGAGGAGCAGCTGAGAGAACTGGAAGTGTTTAGTCTGGAGAAAAAGAGACTCAGGAGAGACCTTATTGCTCACTACAACTACCTGGAAGGAGGTTGTAGTGAGGTGGGGGTCGGTCTCTTCTCCCTAGTAAAAAATGATAGAATGATAGGAAATGGCCTCAAGTTGTGCCAGGGGAGGTTTAGATTGGATATTAGGAAAGATTTCTTTACTTGAAAGGGTTGTCAGGCCCTGGCACAGGCTGCCCAGGGAAGTAGTAGAGTCACCATCTCTGGAGGTATTTAAAAGCCATGTAGATGTGGTGCTTAGAGACATGGTTTAGTGGTGGACTTGGCAGTGCTGGGTTAATGGTTGGACTTGATGAAGGTCTTTTCCAACCAGAATGATTTTATGAAAAATGCCCTGGAAACTAATGAAGTATTTGTAACAGTCGCTTGTACTACAGTGAATACAGTCTTGCTCTGAAATTCTTCTTAACCCAGAAGAGGATAGTTTAGGAATTTCTTTTTGTAAGAACATTTTTTTCCCTCTAAAGCACAGTCTGTAGACAAAGATGACTACTACTAAACGTTTCATGTGAACCAGTGACTTGAGCTAGGTCCTAGGAAGGACCTCTTATGTCATTTCCTGGTCCTTTCCAGCTTTTCTCTCCACCCCGAACACCGAGAACTTCCCCTCTTCCAAGGATAAATTACCTACTGTAGCCATCTTCTCAGTAAATAGTGATCTTTACTGGATATATATATATATATGTATATAAATTATAAATCAGTAGCCTTTTTTTCTTTGGGGGAAAAATTAAGTTAAGCTGTTACAGATGATTTAGATGGGAAAAGTTAGACACACCACACAAACTAGCAACATTTCCCTCATAGCTTTGCTTAAGAGTGCCCTGAATTGCTGCAGTCCTGCCCTGTGTGAATGTTGGGTCTGGGGGAGGTACCCATTTTAGTTGCCACGTCTATGCCTGTGTGTCTGGTGGCTAGTGAAGCTGCTAGAGGCTGCTCCTTCTGGGAGACCTTGAAACGTTGCCAGTACCCTGTGGGACACTAGTGGGAGCATTAGTTGGCCTTTGTGTTCATACTTGCATTTATGGGTACAGGCTAAAATAATTCAGACTTTAATGTTAAATGAGTTACTGACAGCTCATTCGAACAATTTAGGGTGCGCGAATTATTCTCAGGCCTTTTGCTTATTGATGCGATACATATTACAAAGTGCTAGAGGGTACAAACATTTTGGCATCCATGGTTTCTGAGGGTGGGCAGGGTTTTAGAAGCCTTACAGGTTAAACAATAGGTTTTTGTAACCTTTTGTGTTTGTCAGCTCTCTTGAGCATGGCTCTGTCTCACTGTATTTATGTTCTTTTCTGCCTCTCTGCTGTCTGTGGCCTTCCTTTGCATGTAGGCAGCTCTTCTGTGGCTGCATCTCCCTCCTCTTGGTTTTGGAGGTCTGTGGTGTTGTGGTGCTGAAGATGAGCCAGGGAGGTCCAGCAGGACTTACTGTTTCTGTCTTGAAGCACTTTGTGCCTTTGCCATGTGCTTGTCAGCAGTACTGCTGGCAGCGTGGCGCAGGGACACTCAAGGGGACATGTTGTGACTTGCTGATATAACTAGTGAAATTTATTTGCTTTTACCTCTGTCAGATGCTGCACATCATTTACAAGCTGCTCTCACCTCCCTTGTTGGAAACCACTTAGTCAAATGAACTGAACATGAAGCTCATTAATTTGAGTCTGTGGATGAGGCTGGCCTTGTAACCCGTTTGACCCGTCTCTGCATCTTTTAAGAATGCTGAAAAGATTAGCTGGACAGGAATAATGATAACTTCTCAGTATTAATAAAACACACTTTGAAGATTTGTAATGCCATTGGCTCTCTCGAAGTACAGTTACACAGAATTTCGTAATAGGTACAAGTCCTGTGCTTTGGCTATATTGATCTTTTCTATAACCTTGACTATCACAGCAGCTTGCAGTATTTACTGTTATGTAGAAAAATAGGTTTGTAACCTTGATCCTTGGCTTTGTTTAAGGCAAGGTTAGGTAAAACAAGGCTTTAAAAAAGTGTGTGTCCCTGAGTACATTTGCTGTAGGAGATTCCTTTTGAATGTCAGAACTTCTTTTCCCTTGCCAAGATAATATAAATGCGTGGAATATTTGGCTATGTAAAAATCTCCCCATAAATTCTCTACTACCTAATTGGAAAAGATTGTTAATTTTGTTTGTGGAAACTTTGAAACTCCACTCCCTCTTTCAGTAGCTGGAGGTAGTGAAATAAGTATAAATGAAAAAAAAAAAAAAGGAATTTTTATTAGAGGGTTAAGACATGTGTTGGCTAGAAGTGTCTGTGCATTGTGATTTTGTAGGTATGAATCAGCGGGAAGGAGGTTTTGGTTCAGCTGCATGACAACTCATGTTTTGCATGCCATAGGAAGAGTAGGAGCTCTCTTTGTTACATGGTCTAATCTTGTATAATCTGTATAATTCAAGTGCTTTTTGTGTAAGGGATTACTTCAATTTCTGCTTTGGTTATTCTTCAGAAGGGTTCTGTGGGTATTTTTTGTCTTTTTTATTTTATTGTATCTGAAAGAGCAATTATCTTCATTAAATAAAAAAGTACACAGGTAGTAAATCTGTGGAATAAAAAGAGATTTTTGTTTTAATCAATTAAATTGACTTTTCTTATTGGTTCATAAATGCACTGTAATGTTGATGAAAATAAGCTTTGTGGCTTAAAGTAGAATTTTTTTGTCAATGAAAGGAGAGCATCAGCTCTATTGTCTGCCTTCAGCCACCTCCTTCAGCTATGTAACAACAACAAAGTGTGTGCAGAGGAGAAGGAAAAGGGAACTGCTGCTTTTAGCACACCACTTGAATTCTAAATACAAAATTATAAACTTTTTTTTTCATACATAGGTTACTTTCCTTTTCTTCAAGTTGTGTCTCTGCTCAAAGCTCAAGAGCAACATTAATGAATTCATGGCAGGTATGTTAAAAAGAAGAAGAAAATGAAAGCTTTTGCCCCATTCTAACACAGTGTGAGCCAAAGAAGCTTTTCTCTGAATGTGGTTCTTGACATCAATTAGGATACAATCCAAATTCCCAGTGCAGCTGACTAGGGAAAATGGGTATTCGGTGCTGTTCAGGCTCAGTTGTTTTCACTTCAGATTTGCTGTTCACTTCAGATCTTGAATATTCTCAGAACACACAAATGCAAAACCAACTGGTGATGCCTTCAACAGAAATGAACAAAAAGGCAAAGCCAAGCCTCTTCAGGTTAAGCTGTAGGCAGCAAAGCACTGAAAGCAAATAGCTGCTTTATTGCTCAGGTAAAGAAGAACAGAGTTGCAGATAATGCAGGAAAGACATTTTAAAACACTTATTTGCCTGACTTGCATACTCTATGCAAGATTGTGTGTGTGTGCACATGTGAACATACTCTTAGATGTTTTAAAGCTTCAGTTGGAATGTTTTGTAAATTTGGGGTTCTTTTCTGTATTTGTCTAATAAACCTTTCTTTTTCTTTTCTGTTTCTCATTTTCTCCTTCTCATTACATGTTTTCCTTAAGCTCTTCCATTTGTACTTTCCCTGTAGTCCAGTGAAATTGGTTTATACATGTTTTGAGTTTATTCTGTATAGAGTTGTAAAGTTGTTTGAATGGTTTATTGACTTTGCATAACTCTAGAACATGCCTTTCTCAATTTAACATTACATGTGACTGTTTTTGATGCCTTAGACTGAGAGGTGATTGCATCCGTTTTCAGAGGATGGATTCTTTTTAAGTTGGGACTTCTGTCTTGAGATACTGTTACTAAATTACCCACTTCATTCAGCACCAGGCTCACATTTTCTTGTTCAGCCTTTCACAAGTAATGTAGTAGCAGAAGTTGCATTCATTGCAAGTGTCAATTCAAGGTGAGCTTCAGCTTTCCTGACACCATCCCTGCATGCCTGGGCAATGTTTCTAAATTCCTCCTATGCAGCTTGTCCCTGTTTGCTCCCTCTGTATGCTGCCCTTCTTGCATTGGAGCTTCGACAAATCTGCTTAGCCAAGCTGGTCTCCTGCTACTTGTATTTTTGAGTAGAACTGCCCAATTTCCTGATCCCCTTTGCTCTTCAGAGCTGCTTCCCATGGCCACCTATCAGTTCCTTCAGTAAGTTGAATTCTGTTCTCCTAAAGCTCCAGGTCTGTGCTTTGCTACTTGCCTTGTTCAGTCCACTCAGGATCTTGAACTGTACTAGTTTATGGTTGCTACAGCCAAAGCTGCCTCTGACTGTTGCATTTCCAACCAGTTCATTGTTTCGGAACAGCTGTGTGCCACCATTGTTGGCCCATCCAGTATGTGTATCAAGAAGTTGTCCCTGATATCCTCCAAAAATTAACTGGGTTACTTGTGCCTTACTGTGTTGCCCTTCCAGTGAATGTCAGGGAGGTTAAGGTCTCTTGTAAGAACCAGTGTTTGTGCTTCAAAGACTTCTTTGAATTGTAGAGAAGACTTCATTTGATTTCCTGGCCTTATCAGGTGGTTCTGTATTGCACTCCCAACACAATGTCATCCTCTGCTGATCCTAACCCGAAAGCTGCCTGAGACTTCTCTGTGCGCATTGAGTCTGTGGGGCAGAAATAAAATCATATTAGTAGTGCCTAAACTGGATAAATTTGTATAGAACAGAAATGGCTGGATTGAAAGTAGAACATCAGTGGAATAAATCTTTAGGCCTTGATCAAATGTTAATAAAAAAGTTGCTCTTCTCAACACATCGTTTGGCATTGATTTCAGCCCTGTGTATGGCTAAGTGGATAGTGGTTTTACTCTATGGTCCTATTTTACTCTGCATGTTTTTGTATGTAAGCTGTAGTCAGCTTTGTTATTGAAGGCAGAACCTCTTTCACTAGAAACTTTATTCACTTAATTGAATTTCATTATGTTAAAAGTTTGTACGGTGTTTGTTTTCTTGTGAACCTGTGTCTATTTCTGTGGTAAACTGAAAAGTAGCTCTGTTTAAATACAGCTTCCTATCTTACTGAGATATTCTTGTCTTTATGATGGCTTGATAAATTATTGTATGGGGATTTTGAGACACGGGATAGCTTTCCTGTTTCCAAACTGTAGTGAGCAGTGCAATAGTCACTAAATGGGTAGCCTGGATGTCTCTAATTCTGTGATGCATCTTGTTCACAGACTTACAGTATAGGTTGTTACTATGGAGAGTTTGCATAGTTTGGGGTTTGATATGAAAGGTGTGACCATCATGGTTTTGTTCTCTGTTCCATTTGGCCATCTGACTGGCAAAATGCTTCTGCCTTGTAGAAAGAGCATCATGCTCATCATTCCTATCTCATTAGCAGTGTCAGGATGCTTCCTTAAACCTGCCTGCTGCCTGTATGTAGCGTATGTACTAAATTGTGGGTATGTGTGTATGCTCAACATACTTGACCTTAAGCTTTTTCATATGCAGCCACCTAAGCATACTGAAGTTAGGGTAGTCCTGACAGGCTATACTATTGGAAAAAGTAATCAGTGTTTTTAATATGTGAGCAGCATATTGAAAGAAGCTATCAGTAGAATAATTTTTATTATAGACCATTATGAAATATGAGATCTGCTGCCAGCTCTTGAAGACATTTGAGGAAGCCTCTGTCTTTTCTTTCTGTGCTAATGAATTTATCCCATCCCACGGCCCCTGCAGAGTTTGTTTCTCAACTCTCATTGTCTTTCCATATTTTCATTTGCTTATTAGATTACTCTAGTTTGGGTTTTTTTGCCTCAGTTGCCTTTTGTACTATTTTCCTTGCTTTCTTCTCCCTTTATCTCCAGATGCCTTTAATATCTACAAGCAATACAGTTGTTTCCTGTCCACTAGCTCTGTCTTGGATCCATTCTGGTTTGACTTTTCTAAGTTTCTACTCTAAAGAAGCTTATTATTGTGATTAATGATTTCTGTTTGATCAAACTCCAGGGTTTGTTCAGTATCCTCATCTGCCTTAGTATCCTTGCACTTCAGATTAATAATTATTCCTTATTTTTTGATGTTTTTGTTATGTATTAGTGATTTTGTTCTTGCCTAGGTTTTATCTCTAGTCTGGTTTGTTATTCTGAGAATGGGTGATCCTTGCAGCTTTACATTTGATCTCTAAATATTTATTATACTTATGGCCTAAAAAATATTTTACCACTACTAAATTGTCTTGTTCCAAATCTGAAATTGCTCAAAGCCTTGTAATATAAATAAGGAATTCTACAGTGATTTTAAGTTTTAATCATTTTCAGCTATCTCCATTGTTCAGATTTTCAGTCTGAGGCCAGATGGATTATTTAGTTTTTCCTTTTTCTGGGCATTTCAAATCCCGACCATTTTCAAGCTCTTATTTTCTTTTTTCAGTACTTCCAGAACTCATGTTTTTTTTTCAACACAGATGGGCCTGAAAAACAGATTTGTATTCCTACCCCACCGGGATTATTTTAGATGTTATCTTTCTCCTATGAAACACTGCTGTATAAGGTGCTGTTATAGAAGCCTTCTTTTAAACCGTTCTGTTTCTGTCTTGTCAAATTAAGCAGCCTTAAAGTTCCCTCTAAAAATGCATAATCTCCAAAACAAGGAAGAAACCTTTCTTATCTTCTGTGGTTAAACTTAATACCTCTGGTTACTCTAGCTAATGCTCAAAAGGCCATCTACCTGCTTATCAGATGTTCATATAATTATTTCTGTGTAAAACTTGTCAGCATTCCCATAAAAGTGCCAAATGTGTTGGCATTAGTAAAGTCCTTAAGTGTTCAGTTCTCTTGTGTGGTCTGTCGTGAACTGATCACTTGTATTAGGTTTAATAGCCTTTTCTCCTTTTCTTGCTTGGCATTTTCTGGTGCTATTGACTTGTACTGACTGATTAACTTGAAGCTTTTAAGTACACACCCAGGGCATGAGTGCTACTGCATGTGCAAAACCAAATGCATAAAAGCTAAAGGGGTTTTCCGACAGAAGTTTCCCCCACAACAGGGGCAGCTCCAGCATATGCATTTGAGGATAGGCAGTGCTGCTTCTCTTCTCCCAGCCAACAAGAATGGAAGGAGGTGAAGGAGGAGGGACAGTTAGTTTAGGGTGTTGTCAGAAACAAAATGAAGTGAGATTAATTGAGGGTGATAGTTGAGTGGTGGTGATTGTTTTTGCAGCTTGTTCTGCCCCAGTGAGCTCTTTTCCTTTCTGAGTACTTAATCCTTAGGTTTCACACATCATTTGAGCTTCCATGTTCGTTGGTCCTCCATCACATGCACATTGGAAAAAAAAATATAGATCCATCCATCTAACTAAAGCACGCAGAGGAATTTGTCATCTGGTGCACTTCATTGTTGTTAATATTTCATCAATAATTATAGAATTGTGATGAGTTTGCTAAGGCATCTTCCAAAGTTTAGTCTGCTGCTACTCTCCTGGAGGGCACTAGTGAGTGCTGGTATGGGATGAGTCCCCATAGCATTTGAGTATCTCCAGTAATCCGGGAGCATGGTGGTGAGGTGACTGTTTCTGCACCACATTCAAGGGGACTGAGCTAAGATTTCTAGATTTTATTGGACTTGCTCTCAAAGTACTCATAAGCTGCAGCATTTTCAGCTTGACAACTTGGCAGTCACGGTGGTGGAAACTGGCTGGATACGAAGCCTCAAAGTGACGGTTGCTTGGCCAGGGGACAGTAACACAGCTGCTACTTTTAATGCATGTGAAAGTGGGCTTGAATTTATGTGATGTGATGTGATAAATGTGGGCTTAATGTTAAAAAGTCACGGCATTCGGTTGAATTAATGGCAATAAGGGCTCAGTGAAGAGAACAAATACAAAGTGTGACTTAGGTTGATACTGCCCTTTCATAGCGCATGATGCTCAGAAGGATTCTGTTGTCTAGGTAACAGGATCTGTACTTCATTTCTTAAGAAAGATGGAACAGATGTTCTTGCAAGAAGCAACCAATTATCACCAGCGAGAATACTGGCAGTATTTAAACTAATTGCTCTGTTGTTGCATACAGTCCAATTTATATGCTATGAATAGTAAAGAAAATTTAAAGGAAGGAATCTTCCTTGTGTAGCTTTTCCAGAATGAGGTTTTTAAAAAATATTTACAGTTCATAAAATAGCACTCATCGGTGTGTCTTTTCAGACTTACATTTATCATTGTATTTTCTTCAATATAATTTAATCTTTTTATTTGGTTTTTGTAACATCTCTTTTGTGATCATTGAGTCCCATTGCTCCATCAGATCTGTGTCATAATGTAGTTTATTCATTTAAAATACCGAAAAATCTGGAGGCAGTGGGGTAAAAGGATGCTCACAGTGGAAGAGATTGAGGGGCTTTTCTAAGTCATGTAAATCTGATCTGAGGTTTTTGGGGTTTTTTTGCAAAATCTAGACACAGCTGCTCAGATAAGGGACAGTGCCATAAAAAGCTGGGGCAAAAGGGAAGCCATATAGATGTGTATATACATGAAACCCTGATATCTGCTGCTTAGATGGGGTCATAGCTTGTGTGTGGTGTGATAAGAAGGTTGTGACAGTGGCAAGAAAGAGAGGAGAGCTGAAGGGGACACTGTGGACTAAGGAGTGCTTGAGCACTCTCACTGCAGCACTCATCAGCAGTGTGCCTTGTTTTTATGAAAGGTTGTGCTAAAGTAACTTCTTGTACAAATTAAAATGTTTGTTTTCCTTACTGGATATAGCTTTGTCTTCCTGGAAGATTATTATAGTCTTTAAAGCATAAGATATGCTTTCGTCTTTTATAAGAGATTTGGGGGAAGGTGTGTGTGTAAATACATTTTTATATCTTTGGGATAACATCTGATGTTGGATACTAAGTGAGAAGAGAGGGCATTGGAACCAGATTCTCAGGGCACTGTCTATGGGTCCTCAGGAAAGCTAAGCTGTACCATTATGCATTTTAACAAAACATCTGGCCCTTGCCTGAACTTTTCCATGCTTCTTGCCAAACATAAAAGGCCTATTCTATGTTTTTTAGGTAGGGCATTGCAAAAACATGTTTTCTGTCTTGGAAATAATCGGATAAAGGAAGAATCCTTGACCTACTCTCTTTTTATCAGCTCTAATAAAGGATGTGCTGTTTTGATTTTTATCTCACTGTGGAAAATGTCCTAATGAGTGGAAACAAAGTGCATGTTGCACCACTTAGATTATTTGGCTGAGTTATCCTATTTTATAGTAGTGACATGTTGATTGGGACAAAATGTCTTGTTGCATTCAGTTATTTCAATAACCCTGGTAAAACATTTGCGGTCTGAGTAGGAAAAAATATTATTTATAGGGTTTTTAAATCCTTTTTATCAGGCTACTTGCATGTAACTTCTTATCTTTTGTTTGTTGTCCTTCCTCTGACTCTCACTCCTGGCTATGTCTCTCTGGACTCTTCTGCGTTCATCTTCTGTAATTTAATGCAGATGATGCATCTGGTCGCTTAGCTGTAGGTATTAGCTTGTGTCTGCCTCGTCAGTCAGAGGCGATACTACTGAAATGTTCATGTTCACTAGCAGAGCAGCTCTTTTGTGTCCTTTCTAAACACTGTTGTCTCTAATTCCTACTCTAAACCTTTTCTTCGTCATACAGTTTCTTCTTTGCATGGTGTCCTTCGTACCCTGTTGCTTCCTTATGATATTCAGTGTGTAAGTATTCGTGACTTGTCATATCCTCTTGCTCCTGCTTGCTTTTCTTCTGTTGATACACTTTTTGATTCTTCTTGCGTTCCCCTGTTCTATCACAGTGTCTTTCAGCAGCAATATTTAATACTTTTGCTGCTTCTTTTGTATGCTAGAGTGCTTGTAATAAAATTTTATAATCAGCTTCTGCAGATTTTTCACCTGCTTTCATAAGAGTTTTTTCCATTTTTACAGTTTAATTGTATCACATATCGCCAGTGCCTGGTTCTTCTCACCACCCCTGACATAGTCTTTGAGCCCTCGTCTTTTACTTCCTTTCCTTTTTGTACAAATCCAACTGATTTTATTCCTTAAGGTCATGCTGAAAGGATAAAAGAATTTGACAGGTACTATTATTTTTTCATTTTCTGTCTGTGGAAATAGCAGCTTATTCCTTATGCCCCTTCTTCTCTCTGCAATGGTTCCATTCCCTTATGCCTCATTTTATCATCTTCTTTCCAACCTCTGCTCACAACAATGACATTAGCCTGCTGTCTTAAGTAACCTTACTTTCATAGGAACTAATGGTTGTGTGAGTAGAAGAGGAGGGCCCCCCAGAGGTTTGTTTGGCCTCTGGACTTCGTGCCAAGGTTAGGAGGGGTGTTTGCTATGTTGGACACTTTTCTGTGCGTGTTTCCCCCTTGACATTTTCTACATTTGCCCTCTGCTTTTTCCTCCACTAGTCTTTTTGCCTCAGTCTTGGTTTTCCTACCTAGTTCATTCCTTTTTATACTCTTTGTCCCATTTTCCACTTCGTGCCTCACCAACACTGTTTTTCCCTCTTCAGCTTTGCTAGTGTCCCCGGTTTGATTTTTTTCCTCCCTCCTCCTTCTTCCCTTTGGTTTCCACAGCCAATCACATTCCTCACCACTGATGTACTCTTGTAGTCCATGTGTCCTTCTCCCTTGGTCTAGTCTTTCTTCTAGTGTCCTTCTCCAAGGTCTTGTGTCTCTCGCTGTTGATTCCAGCTCTGCCATTTCTCCCGCTCCCCGTGTTGCTGAGCAGAGAAGCTGACCTTCTTACCTCTTCTATTTCTGGAGCAGGTTTCATGTGCCTGGCCCCAGAAGAAGTCAGCTTTCTCCTCAGGGACTGAATTAAGCAGGAGAAAATTGGGGGAAAGTTCCTCCTTTGTTTTAGTGCCAGAGTTGTCTCCCACAGCATCGTTGCAGCTGAACTGAGGAAGTGTGGTCTGGAGGATCGGTTTGTGAGGTGGGTCAAGAACTGGTTGAAAGGAAGAAGTCAGAGAGTTGTGGTCAATGGGATGGAATCCAGTTGGAGGGCCGTGACTAGTGGAGTCCCTCAGGGGTTGGTGCTGGGACCTGTACTATTCAATATTTTCATCAACAACCTGGGTGAGGGAACAGAGTGTACCCTCAGCAAGTTTGCTGATGACACAAAGTTGGGAGGGGTGGCTGACACACCAGGGGGTTGTGCTGCCATTCAGCGAGACCTGGGCAGGCTGGAGAGTTGGGTGGGGAGAAACAATGAAATACAACAAGGGCAAGTGTGGAGTCTTGTGTCTGGGAAAGAACAACCCCATGGATCAGTATAGGCTGCGGTCTGAGCTGCTGGAGAGCAGAGAAGG
>VZRW01010835.1:65725-89094 GCA_013398125.1 Aegotheles bennettii
TATAAATATGTAAAGGGTGAGGGTCAGGAGGATGGAGGCAGGCTCTTCTCAGTGATGTCCAGTGATAGGAGAAGGGGGAATGGGTGCAAGTTGGAACATAGGAGGTTCTGGGTGAACATAGGGAAGAACTTTTTCACTGTCAGAGTGCCAGAGCACTAGGACAGGCTTCCCAGAGAGTTTGTGGAGTCTCCTTCTCTGGAGACATTCAAAACCTGACTGGATGCATTCCTGTGTGAACTGCCCTAGATTGTCCTGCTCTGGCAGGGGTGGTTGGACTAGATGATATTTTGAGGTCCCTTCCAACTCCTAACATTCCGTAATTCTGTGACTTGCGTTATTTAACAGCTCTAAAGGTCTTATGAGTCCATTTCTACAGCGTATGTGCAAGTAACATTTTTTTCCCCCAAGTCAGAGTGAAGCATCAGATGACAGCTTGATGATACAAAATTGCTTAGTTTGATTTTGTTTCTTTGCTAACCTGCGTGGAAGTGCAGAGTACCTCATAATACTGAGCAGCATGTATGATAAAATTATTTTTGTGTCTATCAACACTGAATTTTAGAATCACAGAATGTTAGGGGTTGGAAGAGACCTTGAAAGATCATGTAGTCCAACCCCCCTGCCAGAGCAGGACAACCCAGAGCAGGTCACACAGGAATGCATCCAGTCGCATTTTGAAAGTCTCCAAGAAGAAGACTCCACAACCTCTCTGGCAGCCTGTCCCAGTGCTCTGTCAATTTTCATGTAGTGGATATTGGAGAGAAACAACCCTAGCTATTTACAGACAGCAATGGCTTCTTGAATGATCTAGTGCAAGCTAATGGTAGAGGGAAAAGTGAGTCTTCATCACTGTTCTTCTGGAAACAGTTCTAAGTTTAGAAACAGTCAGAAAGGCAAATTCAAAGCCACTAAAATGACTTAAAGTTAACTACTGAAGTCAACACCTCAGAGCAAACCAGAGTTGATCAACTTCATAAATCCCTGATGTGTTCAGGTGTTGAGTGTCTCTGGGCCATCCTGATCCCTTTCTACCTCAGGAAGGATATCGTAGCACTAGACAGGGTGTAGAGAAGGGGAGTCAAGAAAGTTGGTGACAGGAAACTACTTCTGTATGAACAGATACAAAATAGGCTGGGAATCTGTGAGTTAGAAGGGGAGGAAGCTGAAGGAACGTGTGGGAGGTCCAAAATCACAGACTTAAATGGAGAAGTTAATTAGGGAATTGTTATTCAGTGTCTATCAGAACAGAAGAACTAAAGCAACTGAAGGAAGATAGCCAATCTCTCCCCAATACAACTTGATACTGCAACACAACTCCCTATCTCATAGAGACCTGGGATAGGACTAAGTCGGGCAGGAGCAATGTGGATGGGGACTAATCAAGCAAATGCACAAAACGTGTGAAAGGGCCTTGGTTTAAACTGGTTCTCAAGTCCCTGATCTGGTGGCTTGCTGGCAGCTGGCTGCTGATACCATGAAAGGCTTTTACTGTCTGTGTGCTGCTCAACGTGTTCTTTTTCTTGGTGTTTGCCTCAGCTGCATCAGGGGCAGGGCAGTAAGCAGACTTGAAATGAGTCTTAGGTCTGAATCAGGTACAGCAGCTCTTACTTCCTTGATTAGGAACATACATGTGTTATATGTTTTGTCCTCAATGGTGTTCTTATAGGTGGCTAAATAGTTTATGTGAACAATCAGATGTTCACTAGTGCCCAGACTGGAAAATCTCAGCCCAAACCACTAGTTTGGCAAGGTTAGGAGTAACAAACGTGCAGGAGGCTTGCTGTAGTTTCAGGGATTCTTAGTGGTGGGTGATGGCATAATTGTGTAAGAAGTTTTCAAAACTTCTGAAAGATGTATTTCTTTTGTTCCAGGCAATCTGAAGTTGTTATTCCAGAAGGAAAATGCACATAAATTAACTCTGTCATTTTGACTGAGATTATAGAAATGTTATTTTCTACCGCTAATTGCATGCTTAATGAGGTACACCAGATCTGGAAGAGTTCTGTTGCAGGTCTTGAGAGTGACTTTCAATTACTCATTTCTGCATAATATCTGGGACAGTATCTGCATTTAGTTCTCATGAAGAAAGTCTAATGTGAGTGTTTGTAGTATGTTTTCAGGGTCACATGGCTTTTGCTGCCTTGGGCAAGAAGTCAGTTCAGTATCCATTTTCTTGCAGTAGAAGTTACTTTAGAGAAAGGTTGTATTCAGTGGAAGATTAAATGCAGAACGCCAATGTCTAACCTCTTGTGGTGGTAAATATTAACCAGTTACTAGTTTCTTCATCTTACTACCTGCTGTTATTTCAAAACCTCTGATAAAACTGATGTTCTGAGTGCTTATGTTCTGAGTTATTATGGACTGACATAAGCATATTTACCATTCTATGTTGATATTTTTATCTCTTTGCTCAACAAATTTTGAGAATTACATTAAGCCACCTTTTGAGCCTTCCAGAACTGTATCGATCCTTACTGGGGGAAATACTGGTTTTGTTGCATTTATTGCCTCATTGAAGAGTTTTTCATGTTTGAGAGAAGAATGAGGAAATAGCAGGCTTTAGATTACAAACTGACTTTTTTTATCCAGTTTCAGTCTGATCCTGAGAGTATGAGAGGAATCTTGTGGTAGGCGTTTAATGACTTGGGAGACCGCCAATGAATATCTTGTTTTAGCTTGCTTCACACATAAGATTTATCTAACGTGTGGCTAAAAAGATTGCAGAAAATTTGGATGAAAAGTGAAAACCTATGAGCAAAAGCAGAACAAATCTAATGGGTAATTGTGTTAATAAATACTAAGAACATTCTAGCCTTGTCCTTCCAGATTGAAATGCTGAATTTTTTGTAAATAATTTTCAATAGATTAATTGCTTTTGTGATTCTTCAGTAAAAGCTCTGAAAGAGTAATACTCTTAAATTAATCTTATCCTGAAACAATATACATAAACCTAATTGTAAAACTATGTGGAAAACTTGCTATTTTAAACAGACCCAAGTTAATGAAAGGAAGTTAAGAATCAAAAACTACTCACATTCTCTCCTCCAGTCTGCAGGCACGTTTCTCACTTGGAGCATGGTATTATACTGAATTTATACTTGCAACTATAGGCTTGTCTATTAGCTTGTTTAACTAGAGGTAAGACATTAAAGCAGATCAGTTGTAGTACATCAAACTTTAATGGATGCTGTCATTCAGAACTAAAGTAGCTTTAACTTGATTCCCATAAGGAGCAGAGGTTTAATGTGCTTAATATGTTTTGAATTTATACCTCTCATTTGATTTAATTTTCCATCGAAAGAAGACTTGAACTATAAATTATGTATCTAAACTCCTGCCTCCCAGTCTGGAGTAAGTAGAATGAGTACATGTGAAGAATCATTAGTTTTTCTTTTTTTTTTTTTTCCTTTTTCTCTCTCTAACTGTACAAAGGTAATTTTTTCTTTTAATGCTGAAATGCTAAGTACTTGCAATGTATGTCACATAGTACTGGCACTGAAAACTTAGTGCAATCTACAAAATTATATTATTCCTCCCTGAAAAATCTACTATTTCTGTAGTGCAGCATTGTGGAAACAGCACTGAAAAGAATTGTTTCCTAAATGGAGGCTGCTGTTGTGTTGCTGGATCAGCAATCAGTGTCTGGTCCAGATAGGGGCATAGGCACTTGATTTCATTTCTTTTGAGCTTCTCAGACCATGGAGTTTATGCTGGCTTTAGGCTGACTGTAGGATAGCTGATACTTGATCTAGCATAAAATCACTGGGTGCAAAATTAAGCCATCACTGATTTTTTTTCAAACAGTTTTGAATCACAAAAGAGTGTTGGATTAATACTTCTTATTCTGAGAAGATTGCTTTTTTAATATGCTATTGGAAATTCAAAATTATTGTTAGTCTGTTGCCTAATTACAACTTGTATTGTATTATGTGGTGTGTAGTTTGTAATGTATAAACTGGAAAATGGAGGAGTATTGCAGAAATGAAAGTTTGATTTAATAAAAACATTAATCAAAAAGTCAGTTAAGTAGAGAGATAATAACTAAACTTTAGGAAAGGAAAAGGGGAAAAATAGGTTGTAAAAATATTTTCCATGGGGATTCTTTTCAGGCTAGCATTGCAACTACTGCTAGATCCTTTGCATAGATTAGGTATTTATTGCCTCTTGAGAGATGCATCATTATGATGCCATAATTAATTATGGTGAGGCTGGAAATACATACTTTTTGGCCATTCCTTTGCTAAAACACTATTCCTCTTACTCTGGTTCATATACCGTTTATCTTTCAGAAAAATGGACTACTGATCAGAATTGTTGTGTAGTCTTGTTGGTTGCCCTTCTATAAGGGTTTTGGAAAACCTCAGTTGCTGTCACTGTTAATTTATTCTCTGTGAGATACAGTGCAAGAGCAAGGTGGTAGCTGGTTGCCAGGAAGTCAGAAAGGTGCAGAAGTGTTAGAATAAGCACTGCAAGAGAAAACTAATTGCAGTTTAAAAAGCTGGACTGAATTCATAGGTTTGTGGAATTCTATGATGCTACTTCTGAATTTTAAAGATATATTATCAAAGTGGTGTGTCATTCCCTCCCCTCCCCCTCCCCATTGTAAAGACTGATTAAATATAGTTTTAGGTTTAAAAGTCTTTGTGAGTTTGATAGGAAATTTCTTTATTTTCACAGTAACAGAAGAAAAGTATTTTCTAGTCGACCGAAAAGCAAATTCAGGGTATCTTAAAATCTTCAGAAATGACAAACATTCCATATTGCTTTTTAGCGGGTTACTTTCTCTGGATGTTTTCAATTTAGTTGTTGGTGTTCTCTGAGTGTATAAATGTTCTTTTATTTTATTGTAAGCCAAATGGAGGAGAAAAATCTCTATTGCGAGAGACAGAGCTTAAACTTCTCAATACCTTTCAATTGGGAGGAAAATGGTTATTGTTAAATCTCTGTCAGACTGATCAAATTTGACTACAGAGCTGCCTTTAACAGAAGAGAGAGCATAGAAATCGATTGTCCTAAAGAAAATTAGGTTTCCTTTAGGAAGATGCAGAAATTCAGTAATAATTCAGATGTATTTTATGGAAAAGATGTTAAAATTAATATATTTAATATGTGCACTGGAGCTAAGTTGATCTTGTATGATCGTAACATTGGTATTTCCTTATATAGTTGTATTAAAAAATAACATTTTTTTTGGAAGTAATTTTACAATAGTTCTTTCTTTCTATTTAAAAGTCTATGCCCTGGTATATCGTCTTGATAACTAAGAAATGGAAAGAATCATTATGCTTGTATTTCTGCCTATATTCTTCAAGAAAAATGCTAAAGTTACTTAGTTTTCTTTTACTGAGGATCTGGAGAATTAAAAATGCAGTAACTCTAGTTTCTATTCCTTTATTTTAGCTAAAATGTAATACTTACAAAAAGTCTTTTGCCAAGCTTTTGTTTTCAGAATAATAATGTTATTTAGCAATGCCAGAACATTTTCAGCTCCTGAAATGAAAATATTTATAGAATAAATACTTTCTTAATCTTTGTCATAGGAGGAGGGTGGGGCAGGTTTTGTCCTCTTCCTGTCCTGACTTTTGGCAGTAGGCTATATTCTGTTCTGTGTCTTTTTTACTCATTTATTTTTTAAAACATACTTGTCTTTCTCTGTGGGAGTTTGAAGCCCTCACAGCAGGGGGGCTGTGTGCTTTAGAGAGATGGAAGCATGAAGAAAGGAGAAGTTTGAAGAACGAACGTGTAAAGCAGACTTGGAGGGATGTTTCAGTATGAAGGCATCCTGATGCAAATTGGGTGCTAGTATAGAATTAGCGGGAAGAAGAGTCTGCTTGGACTCATGCTTTAAAATCTTTTATCTTGCTAATTTTATTTTGGAGTGTGCCTTGCAAACTGAGGCAGCATTCCTAGCAGTTCATGCATTTACTAATTTTTTTAATTTCAGTCTTCCTCCTGTCCTTGGTTTTGTGTGACAGAGGTGGTCCAAGGACAGGGCTTAACCAGACCAGGTTACAAAGAATGTGTCCTCTCTGAAGCAGAGCTTAAGCTGCCGCTTAAACTTTTAGCTTTCTTCTTAGGTTCTTCTTTTTGTGTGTGTGTATATGTATCCATGTCCATTTTTATGTTGCCTACATTTTTTTGAGACCTCTTATACATGTGCCAGCCACAGACAGCTTACAGCTGGAAGGACTGCTAAATGAACCCTCCTCCATACCTGTTCAGTTCAAAGCAATTACTAGGTAAAGATTTTTACTTTTTTTAACTTCAGTTATACAGTAACTCTGTATGTGGAATTTCTCCAATTAGAAAAGGGAATTCAAACTGAAAAATCCTGAACTTGAGAATCAATTGGATCACTAAACAAAAGTGAATTTGGGGTAGTTTTTTAACGTGGTACAGTGTTTCAGTTTGCCTCTCTTTTCTTCTTCCTGATAGCTTTGAGACCTGTAGTACAGTTAGCAAAGGGTTGTTCTTACAAGTTTAATGAAATTAATAGCTGCCTGGTTTTATTTCTTATTTTGAAAGGCCCGTATATACCTCTCTGAGGGAAAAGCTGCAGCATGAGCTCAATAGGATAATAGGCATCAGGGCGTCTGTGTGAAAAGGATAATATTAGTAATGTGGACAGGATCTAGTCTTGATTAATAGCGTCTAAATGAGTTGGAATTTTAAAAGAGCTTCTGAAGGAGTAAAGTGATGATCTTTATGTTCCCTTGAAAACCCCAACTTCAATTTAAAACCAGCTTAGTGATCCTAGATTTTGATTATAGGCTTTGATTATATTCATCGCACGAGAGGCAGCTTTAAAATTCTACACCATACAGTTGCTTTTATGAGCAATCAGGCTCGTGCTTTGGTCTTTCCTATGACTTCTTGTGATCTGCATCTCTGCCTGTTAAAGGTTTTTATTCTAACCTTGAAAACTGTTTAATGCATTACAGAGTGCATTGCCATCAAAGAAACTACCAAGGTTGTTCCAGATCAGTTTAACTACATAGATCAAAAAACTGGAGTAAACTATGTGAAACACGGGAGCACCTCTTCGATGATACTAGCCTCAGAATAAATTTCTTAAGATGATTATGGGTTTGTAATTGCAGACACAGAAACACGTCTAACGCAAGATTTACTAGTTTAAGTAGTGAGAACAGTGTTTGTCTTTGTCTTGCCTGATTTTTGTTAGGTTTCCTTCACAGCGAGATGAAAGTGCCTTGTCCTCATCCTGCTTTTGTAGGTGGTAGCTAGAAAGCATTATTCATCCTATGGTGAAAAAGTAGTTCTCTGCAGGAATTATTTTTTTGGGGAATGTACTGTCTGACTATTTTTCAATGTGCTAAACGCCTTCTTAATTGATCATGTTGTTTACATTAGTAACACCTAACTCTCTTCCTTCTGTCTCACAGAAGTCTTTTTTTTTTNTTTCTATACCTCAAAAGAGCAAGAGACTTTCTAGTTGCTAGCCTACTTCACGTAAAAGTTGCTTGCATTATATGGTGATAGACAATTTGTAGGCTAAGTTCAAAGAGTTTAAACCATATCACTGTAGGAGCTGGCTGACAATCAGTTACATGATCAATAAAG
Source organism: Aegotheles bennettii (assembly GCA_013398125.1). Lineage (NCBI taxonomy): Eukaryota > Metazoa > Chordata > Aves > Caprimulgiformes > Aegothelidae > Aegotheles > Aegotheles bennettii. The sequence continues at coordinate 73,307 of VZRW01010835.1, forward strand.
CCTCACCAACCACCTTTCATGAAGGCTTCTATAAAAGCACATACTACATAGACATTGCATCACTGAATCTAGTGGCTGACTGTTATGTCAAATTCATCAAGTAATTTTTTTTTCAATTATGATCAAGCTGCAAATGATACACGCTGTTTTCCCTGCTATTGAGAATCTATTCCTGAACCTTCCTGTTCACAAGATGCCGTCTTTAAGGGTAAATTCATCTCTTATCAGTTGTATCTGTTTGTTCTTGAATCGTGATTGCCATTTAGCATAATTATGTCTTTCATCTTTGGTGCTCATGCCTTTGTATTTTAGCAGATATCAATCTTATTTCCTTTCAGTATTTGATCAGTTACAGTAAGTGAGCAAGCTTTTTCTTCCCTGTTGAGAAATAGATCGCTTGCTCCTTTGGTCACCCTTTGCCTTTTTCAGGGTGAGTTCATCCTTCTGTGTGTGTGGAGGGGGAGGTGTTTGAGTATAGGGAAGCTGCATGTAGTATTTTAAAAATATATCAGAGAAGCCTTTTATGTAATCATATCAATAGATCCCCTTATCTCCTGCAAGTACCTAAACTAGTATGTCTAATATCAGATTTACCCTCTTAGTTTTCTTTGTTTTATAGTAGTCCAGTTCTAACTTTTTGTGACCTGTACCTGCTGACTTCTCAGTCTGTAGCAGAAATTCTTGGTTAGTTTCTAAGTGCGTGAATTCAGATTTTGTGATGTTAATTTCATCCCATTTCTGTTACCCTTTGTTTACTCAGTCATAGGATAATATATCATAAAAGATTATGTATTATCACACTCCTTTTCTTCATTGGGAATTCTACCTTTATTTAATCAGAATTTAATTCGCACTAAGGATTTTAATGCTAAGATGGGTTTTATTAATAATCACAATACCTATTATTTGATAACTATCCTAATAGTTAATATCTAGAACTACTTTACCTTGAATCTTTTCTGTCATCAGCTGCCTTTTTAGTCTTGCTCACCTCAAACTTCTTCCAGTTGTCATCTTTCCCATCTGATGAAGTACTTAACACTATTAGAAAGTTGAAATTTGAACTCAGATCCTCTGTGTAGAAAATCAGTTATTGCAGAAGAAAATCAGGATAGTTTGATTTTAACACGTTTTTCTGTATAGTCATTGTTTCAAAATTTTTTTTTGCATGCTTTGCCTTAACAGGTCTGCAAATGCCTTGTCTCTTTTCCCTATGCCCTTAATGAATGTATGTGCTGTATTTGCTAATGAGATGATGCCATCTCTTGAGTTCTGCTTGTATCTGACTGGTGCTAATTTTCGCTTTCATAAACATGAGGCATTTCCATTATGTGTGTTTGTTCCTTCCATGATCAGTACCATAGCTGTCAGTAAAACCTGAGGTAAAATATTTTAGATTTTTATTTTTGTCTTTAAACTATACGATATCCCACTCCTAACTTTCTTATTCTTGTTCTTGTGTACTGTCTTGTGCTCCTTCTCCAGCTAGGCAATCTTTACTGCTTATTTGGACTTATTTCCTTCTGCCCTATATATCCTATTTGGACACTGTATTTAAAAATCAGTTATTCTGCTCCTTTATTCAAAAAATTTGAAGGGAAGTTCATTCTCAGCTCTCACAAAGGCAATAGTAACTCTTCATAGCAGAAGCTGGGAGAAAAGCAGAAGTGGCAAATCTAACATGAGATGAATTAGGTCTTTGTTTCCAAGATAAGAATTAGCTAAAGAACTAGGTGCTACCCTGGCATCCTTTAAAGCAATACATTATTTTGAAACCATTTAGACAAAAATTAGCGACAATGCAGTTAAGTGGTTGGTGTAGAGGTTAAATATTGACAAAATTCTAGTCAAACATAAAAGTTGTTCAGGTAAGTAGTTGATACAACTGTGATGGATGTAGTTTTAAATACACCCCCATGTTTTCACATCTTTTGCTTTCACCTGTCTGCTCTAATGAAAATATTGTTTCTGAAGCCTCTGATTTCTTTTTAGCTAAACCTTAGATCAATATTTGTCTTCAAAACGCTTGTCTGAAATTTGCTGTCTCTTGGTTTCCATAGCTGTGTATTTGGTTCTGCCCTATATTCCTTTCTGATCATGTCTTTCCAGTGCTTTTTGAATGCCTCCCCTCATCTTCACTTTACCTGTGAGTAACATCAGTTTGGTCCCTGTGGTCACCCTCACTTCTGCTGTAGTCTGACTCTAGTTGAGGTTAATTTTAGACATAAATCTGCCCAACATTTCTGTTTGCGACTTGTGCTATTCACTTGTACCTTAAGTTACAGTTTCTGATCTTGTCAAGTTGGTGTCTAGCAGCCTTGCAAGCCCAGTGTAGCTGGAGCAGAGCTCCTGTTCTTGATCCAGTTTAATGGACTCTAGAGCTGATGTTTCCTTGGTCTGACTCCTGCTGCTGAAGCACCAGCTGCTGTGCCACTGGTGGTCTCCACAGCCAGAATGTGGAGCTTTTAAAGGCTTTTAAACTTTTTAATGATTTTAAACCATTCTGGTTTGGATGTGCACCTCTTCTTTTCACTTGCAGCTTTCTATTTTACATAAAATTTCATATGGCCTCTTGTTATGTTAGGGTTGTGGCTCAGTAGAAGAAGATGGCACAAAGGTCCATTGTTTGCTAAAACTACAAAAGCACTTCCAAAACTACTTTCTGTGACAAGTGCTAAAGTGTTCAGTTAAGATAGACAGATGAGAATAACATAAAATTTGAGTTGCCTTCCTCCTTAATTCACAAATTTGTCCCATCTTTTGGAGTATAGAATCGATAACACAAAAAATTATTTAAATATTCTTAATAACAAGTTATCAGTATTTTCTGTTATGTACCGTTAGATGGAACAAGATGATTTGAAAAGTTTTCAGTCTAGTTTTTAAAATTGGTCAGTATCTAAATAACCACGGAATGAGTTTAAGTCAGGGAATCAAGTCCATAGATGTTCTGTATAAATTATGAATATAATTTAAAATACAATTATTAGAGAAGATGTATTTTGGTAAGCATTCATGTCTCTGAAATGTTTTGCTTTGTAACTGCTACTCTTGAGTGTTGTGGGCTAGACAGATGCTCTATCACCCAACCCCACCCAGGAGGGGGAATCAGACCCATGGGTTGAACTGAAAACAGATTTAATAGAATAATAGTAATGATCTAACATTACCCCCAATGCTAATACAAGATACAAAGTTATACTTGGCTTCAGATAACAGTGGTGAGTGGAGTGCTTCTGGCAGTGAGGGCTGAGTGCCGACACTGTGAACACTCAGCTCCATCAGCAATCTCAGCAAGTGGAAGAGCAGCCTCAGGCGTGGGACGACTGGTGAGTCAGGTGGAACCCTCTCAGGAAGGCAGCCGTGGTAGAAGCCCCCCTGGAACCTTGCAACTTCTCTATTTATACTAAGGGTGACGTTTATGGTCTGGAACACTTGGGTTGGCCAGCTTGGGTCAGCTGCTCTGGGCTCTGCCCCTCCTGGCCCACTGCACCCGCATGGTTCTAAACAACCCTCGACCTTGATCATTATGGAAACCCGCACACCAGAGCATCTTACCTCTTCTGTTCTCACAGAGCTGGACTCTGCAGTTTCTTAGAACTAGAGTTTTTCTGAACAGAAGAGTGATTCTAGAATTCTGTCCCAGCAAAACCAGGACACTGAGAGAAAAAGACACGTTGTTACTTATAAGAATGCTGTAGTCCCTATGATTAAGGCATCAGCAGCATCTCAGCATCTTCTAATTTGCAACTTTACAAATAACCCTATTGCTTTTAACATGTCCATTTACAATATGGTTTAGAAAAATCACTAGCTTTTCCGAGCAGAGCAGGCTTGAGAAGCAGGTGGGTAGGGAGTGCGCCTGCAGCCTGCGTGGGAGCTCTTGCCATCTGTGGCTGCAGCTATAACCTCTCATCTCGGAGCTGAAAAATACATTGTCTGAGCTTTTTTGCAGAGACTACTTGTTGGTCTTGGAGTACTTCAGCTTCAGGTCAGATACAGACATTCTCTGTTAGAAACTCAACACGTGTAGTATAAAACTAACAATGATTTCTTCCTTATGTCCTCATCTTTTTTACAAAAATAAGTGTTTAAGATCATAACAGTAACAGTTTGATGCCGTTGTATGAAAAATGCTGGGTTTGAATAAGGACACTTGTATCATCTGAGTTGAATCAAAAGAGGTGAACAATGCATTAGTAATAACTTACACATCACAAATGAGCATATGTCAGTGTTTTTGAAAAGAAATTTACCACTTTCTTTAATGTGAAAGTATCTGTTTTCATGAATTGGGTGAAAAGGAGAAGTTTCAGTTTTCCTTTATTGATCAGGCTGTTCTGATCGATGGTGACCACTGCTACCTATAGTTTCTCTGTGTGGACTGGTGTGAGCAGAGGTGTCTGAGAGCTGCAGAATATGCATATCCCTGTTTTGTTTTTATACAGCACCTTTCTGTTAATGCACAATGCTTTAGGCATTCTTTCTATTCTTCTGCTCTACATAACATTTCTGTTTACTTGTTTATTATGTGCTAGCATTTGATATGGAGCCATATTCTCATTGGCTATTTCTTACTGCAAAGTTTTACTGCTTTTGAGAAAATGCTTAATTTATTTTTTTTATTTAAAAAAACACCCCACAATTTGGAATTATCCTATATTGATACTGCTGCCAACAGTATCTTTAAAAAAATCTAATAGCAAATAAGAAAAATGTGCCTACTGTAATGTTTTTTTCCTTCCCCTAGTTTAAAAATTATCCTAAAATGAAAAAACTCTCTATTTAAAAAGAAAAGAAAAAAGGCAGAAACATCACACCAAATCCCTACAGGAAAATAGTTTTTAATATTACTAAAGAAAAGGTATACAGCAACATCTCTTGATGCACGTCAAAGAGGCAATTTTAATTTCTAGAATTTTGTTAGTTTATAATTCTGCAAGTTGTTGCTATTTGTTAAGTGACAAAATTATTTTTACTGTTTCTTATAAGTGATACCTGGGTATGAGTATTGATCCATTCATTAGGGAGGAATTTCTTTCTTTTATACCTAGAAATGCTTAGGGTTAGAGAGAGGAAAAACCAAAAGAAAACAAGAGTTCCTGCATATTAGAAAAAGCATTTAAATAACTTAATTTGCTGGAAAACTGGAATAGGTTTAAGCAGTTGTAATATTCTTCAGAAGATTTCTTGTCTTGACAGGTATCTGTATAGCCAAAGGATAATACATTAATCCTTTTCCTTATTTTTTTTCCCCTAAACATCTCAAGTCTAGGGGGAAAAAAGGGAAGATTCATTTCTCTCAAATGTGTCTTGGAACCTACTCCCTTTACTATATCACCATTATAAATTGATTCTTGGCAATTTATGTACTAGTGCTGCAGATGCAAGCAATTTTCAGATAAAACAGAAGTGATCAGTCATCCTTGTGACTGCAGTATGGAGTCAAAAAAAAAAAAAAGTGATTCAATGGAAACTGTATTTTTTGGGAGCATTGCTTCCCAGCTCCTTCTGAGCCTGATTTAATATGGCAGAAGGATGGCTACAGCAGTGGTGCCTTCTTTAATGTGCTGCCTAACTAGTCATGAGAGCTAGTTTTCTTTCTGGCAAGTAGCAGATAAGCTTGGGTTTCTGGATTCCAGGATAGTAATTGAAACACCTATCAGAAAAATGGTTTTGGTGAGCTTTTCTTTGAAAACACCCTTGGAGTCCAACACTGTGGACTTCAAGGCAACTGAGGCAGGGATCGAATGTGAAAGAAAATTATTGGTAATACAGTAATTAATGTCGTGATCAAGAACTGTGTTGTCCACACAAAGAACTGGACCAAGTGCACAAGCTTCATTCTGGTGTCCTCAAATGTTCACCTTTAAGAGAACAGTTATGTTTGTGTGTAATATCTTTTATTTTAAGATAGAAGTGGGATGAAGAGGTGGGATGGGCAGCTGTGTGGGACAGAAAGGTAGCTTGTGATGGTTGGCTGTGCTGGCAGAACAGCAACCCATGCCACGGAGGCTGTGTGTATCCTGATTTTGACATTCTGAAGATAATGTGCTGAATCAGTGGCATCTTTTCTTCTAGGGCCTGTTTTAGGATTATTTGTTTGCTATTTGTGCTGAGACTCGTTTTGGTTTTTTGTTGTTGTGTTTGCTTTTCTTAACAAGCACAGAAGTAACAAGAGCTTCTCTGTTTCTCTACAGCTTTTACGAGAGTTGAAGCACCCTAACGTGATTGCATTGCAGAAGGTTTTCCTTTCTCACAGCGACAGAAAGGTTTGGCTGCTGTTTGATTATGCTGAACATGATTTGTGGGTAAGTACAGATTTCCCTGTGTGTTTGAGGCAGTGTAATATGAGCTTGTTCAAACTGATGTGTGTGTGGCATACTTCTATACAGCGCAGAAATGCATAAATTTCTTTTCTCTAATTAAGGGTCTAACTGACACCCTGTTCATTGTACACTTTAAAACCTGTAAAAGCCTATGTAGAATTTTTTGAAGTCAGATTTCATTTTGAAGCTAAGTTAAAGAAAGCATTCCTAAATTGACACCTTCTAAAACAGAGTTTGGAAATGTATTTAATATTTTCTTTTTTCTGCAGTTTTACACACACACACACACACACCAAAAAAAAAAAAAAAAGAGAAAAAAGGAGAGGGACTGCTTTACTAAGTCCTCTCCGTGGGGTACAGTGAAAATTACCAACATTCAATGATTTAATTCTGAACAGTGAATTCGTGACAGTATGAGTGGAAAGAAAAGAAGAAAAAAAAGTAAGCATTGCTAATTGGACCTTTTGATAGAATATCACTACATGGAAGAGGAGTAGAGACTTAGATGTCTGTTTTTAAGTTTCCAGCGAAATATGATATGATTTGATTTAATCTGTTGTAGAGGTGGACATCAATGACATCATGAGTTGAACTCAAATACAGATATTCAAGCTCCACTCCTATTGATAAGATGCGAGTTCCTTGGACCTGGATTTGTGTTTAAATTCAAAACATATCAAATACTTACTAAGAGTTATCAATATGTTATAATTCCTTTGAAAATACTGGCAAGGAGAGGAAGTGGTGATATTAAATCCAATATTAGTTTTTAAGGCTTTGGTAATATAGAAGTTGCTGTTACTAATGTTAATGACAAATTGCTCAATTCTTTCATATTTAGCTCACAAGAGCTAATGAATATGTACTTGTAAATGTCAGAAAATTGTAATTTGGAAGGAAAGTAAACTTAGACCATGTGAAAGGGTACTTCTGGCTCAGAAGACGTAAAGTCGTGATATTTCATTCCCCTTCATATGCTTAAAAATATTTAATTTAATTTCTCTTGTGGGGTAGCGGCTTTGTATTTTAAGTCTTCTTCATCAAAGTTCAGTGTACACTGGGAGTTTTCTCACACTGTGTATTTCTCACAACTGATGCCAATGATGTTGAATAGGAATGCAGCAGCTAAAACCCCGTATGGACAGAATTTATTTGTGCATCAAATGAGTTTACTCATTTTATAGAACAATCATAAAAAACACATTTTACTGTTACATTGAATGACATGTTTAAAACATCTTTTTTCTAACCTTTTCCGTTTGAATTTATTTTAGGCATGTGTTTTTTACACTACGTGGTATTTTTTGACATGATTTAACAGCTTTAGATAAAGAATCATTGCAATCTCACGTTCTTACCACTCCTCACATCTGGCTGGGTGTTGATCATAATCTCAGTGAAGTGAATTCTTTTCTATTATTTGAGACTGAAATGTTTGTTACACTAGTTATTTGATGTGAACTGGTCTCCACTTCTTAACTCTCTCACTTTTTTTTTTCTGTGGGACATGCTACACAAATCATTTCTCCTTTCCTGTATAATTGCCCATGTTTCCTTGCTTCTTAAGCCTTTGCCAGGAATTCCTTTTCCTCCCTTGCGTGAAGTTAGCCATGTTCAAGGCACTCTTGGTTCTGGCTTAACCTTGGTTCTCATTTCCTTTACCGTCAGCACTTCCCAAACATCGCTCTTAATTCCCCTTTTGTCTCTTTTGCTCACTCCCAACTTTGTGTCTTTTTCCACGCTGCCTCCTACACATGGAACAGCCTCCCAATTAACGTACGTAAAGATCCTTCACTATCCTCCTTCAAAAAACTCCTGAAAATCCACTTATTTTGTAAAGCATTTCAGTAATAACAACCACTTGTCATTCTGTCTGTGTTGTGTTGTGTTTTGCATTTCCTGTGCTTTACAGCTTGTGCCCTTTCAGCTCTTTGGGGTAGAAACTGCAGTAAGGGATTGGCACATTTTGTTATTGCTTAGCACCATGTGCTCCCCAGCACTATATAAAACCAAAATAAGTCCATTCATTGTGGGTGTCAGTATAGAAGGATTTAAGTTTTGAAACTGTAGGTGTGCTGTCATTAGAGAGATGTAGATTCCCAGAGACCAGTGGTTTCAAATGTAGGTAGCTTAGAGTTACTTACCAAAACTTGTCTGTAAGTATGGAAATCATCCTTCTGTTCAAAGCTGCCCAGCTTTAGTAATTCCTATTGGCTACAATGAGAAGAATAAATGCTCATAGCTTGCAAACATCAGATTAATTAAAACCATTACATTTTTCAGCTTCTGTACTGGAAACATTTGGCTAGAGATGAATAAACTATGTTAGATGCTATCTTATTCTGTTCATTTTGTAATATTGAAAAAAGAATTGTCCTGTTCTAATGAGTAAATGTGATGGTGCCAATTAAGATTATTAAAAAGTTCTTTTATGGTGAGCAAGACCTTTTTTTTTTTTTTTTACTTTGTGTTTAATTCCCAAGGATTAGGATGCTCAGATCTGAAATTTGAATATAGGTAGCAGCATACTTCATAAATAGCTATAAATTCTGTTGGTACCGGTATGAAGGGATGAAGAAAGCTATGCTGATTTGAACTACTTTCACAGGTGTCAGAGATGATGTTATGTTGTCCTTGCTTACAGACATATTCACAGTGTAATAGCTAAACCTATCAAAGATTTTTCCTTCGTTATTGCTCAAGTTACACTGTACAAAACAATGCAAAGCCATTAATGAGATTACAATAAAGAATGTCTAAACATATAGGAATTCTTTTGACCTATTGATTTATAACTCATTTGCTTTAATTACCAAAATTCTTACTGGAATCCACAAATGCTTTCCTTATGTTTTTTTCTTGGCTCTTAGTCTCTGTCAACTGGTAATGTTCTTAGGCTGTTGAATGTGCCACATGTGTTAATTTATAGTGTATTGTCTACACTGTCACCACTGCTTATATATGCTCATGGTATGAAGTAAATGCAAGATTGCTTAGCTTGTACCTGAGTGTAAAAGGAGCATCTGATGGAAGGCTAAAAATATGTATGTCCACAGATGCTGTTGAATATCTCATACATCATAGGTCCCATCCTTTCTTAATTCCTGGTAACTTGCTTCAGTCTCACACCTTTATATTCCAATTGTCTGAAACTTTCAGCTTCAGGTATTCATAGCCACAGAACCAACCATCTCCTGTTCCTTCTCTTGTGAGGGACATTCCTTTTCCAATATCTACTTGTAAGGTCTTGGATGGTTTTAATCCAAATTGTATCCAGGTTTTCAGCCTTGTTTTAATTTATGTTGAGATAAAAAAATGTAATTCAGTTAACACATAGATGAGTTAATCTTAATTCCACAAGTGGAATGATACTATTTTTAAGTTATCTTTTCCCTTACACAGTTAGAACTTAATAGTCATACAAAATTATGCATGAATGAAATCTTTCCAAGAAAAAGTGTAATTCTTTCAACTGATGTTTATTTTTCTGCTATGTTAATTTTTGAATTATTTTTTTACAAGATTGTTTTACATGCATGAGACTTTGCTGTTTGTAAGGAATAACTTACTTTCACATTCAGCTTTCATGTATGTTCTTGTTTTACTTTAGTTCTAATTTGTATACTGCTGTCCAGAACTTCCTACATAAAGCTCATGCACCTTAAGACATTATTAAAATTTATATTAAATACATTAAATGCATGATGATTACTTAATTAGACTTTAAGAAAAGTTTGATACAAATGAGATCTACTGTGGAGATGAATTCTATTTGTTGTCAATGTAGATACTTCTAGCCATGGGAGAGGTTATAATACTTAGAACTTTTCTTTTGTTCCCAGCTACTCTTCTATACTTTTACATCATCAGCTTTTTAGTATTGGAAATGTTTTCTAAAGCACATGTTTGTTTTCAGTACTGCAGATAAGCGCACATTCAGTGTTTTCATTCCCTAGTATATATATTTTTAAATAGGATTTTTCATGCTAAGCAACATTTTTGTAACTCTTTTTTTTCCCCTTTATATTCTGAGTTGATAGAGTATCTACTTTTCTAGCTGTGGTACAGAATTAATTCTCAGACTCATTTAATATGTGCGTGTAACTTCAAAGCCTTAATATCTCCTTTTCTTAAAATCTATGTTGTAACTTGAATCAGAAGCTTCAATCTCATTCTGAAAAACAGTGACATTTTTATCACAGTAAAATGTGTTGAATATGTTTTAGCCATAAAAAACCATTGTTGGTTCTTAATAAGTGATTAAATAAATTACTAACGATGATTTGATACTATTGAATGTGATGACACATTTACTATCCAAGACCAGTTAAATCACGATCTGGGTGGCTTTTTTTTAGATCTGGTTGAATGTTTCTTTCTTATTATTAGATTCCAGTGATCTCTAACAGCTAATTGTTTGGCAGCAAATACCACTGAGAAACTTGGAGTAAAATTCATCTGGAAATTATTGTTGATAATAATAAAAATATATGGATAGACTGGCTTTGTATTATATGAAATACTTGTTATATATTCTACTTTTTAAAAATGTAGTCTAGAGATTCTAAGCATAGTTGTGTGTACTTAAAAATAATCATCAAGTAACGGAAAGGAGAAAATAATCTTCCTACATGTGAATTTCATAACACTAGCTGACTCTAAATATACAAATACATACTTAATTTCAACTAACAACATTTTGAATAATGTTCTTATATGCTAAATGAAGTTGTAAGGGTGTTGCATACTGATTTGTGCAATAAACCTATATGTTTGTTTAGTCATATGAATGTTTTCTAATAGATCTGATTTTTAAAGTCTTCCTCAAATACGGTATAATCAGCTATAATTTTCTTCCGCTAGGCTTCAGCTTACCTCTTAATCATGAGGATAATTCAGGTGTTAGTTTATCACAAAAATTTTTATATACGTGAAAATACTTTTCTCAGTGTAGAAGTTTTATTTTTTCTCTGTTAGTTTCCTCTAGTCGTGTGTATGATTTTGTTTTAATTCAGTCCTACTCCACTAGATGATTCTTTGTCTTCTCTGTCGTGTGTATATTTACCAATGTAGGATTCTGCTAGCTGACAGAAGAATCTAGGATTTGTTGGGGCAGAAGAGTCGGCTAGCATAGGTTTTAATTGCTTTAAAGTTAGAATCATCAGTCGTTCTTACAGAAGGTCTTTATGGCATGATTTAGCCCTTCCAAGTATAACAGATAGGGTCTTTTTGACACTGAAGTGATGGTTTGATTTCTTGCAGAGAGCAGCGCCATTCTTTGTTGATAGCTGTTTGTTCTGAGAATGAGCTTATCACTTACAAAACTTCTTTTTCTGCCAGAGTTGCAGGGATTTATGAGTAGTTTGTTGGTTCATTTTCTGTACCTCAAAGCATGTGAATTGGAGGAAGCAAAAGGTAGGAACAGACCTCAAAGACAGAGGCAAGGGTGCAAAAGCATAAAGTGTGTGAAGAATTAATGTGAACAGAGTGACACAAGTACTGTTTCAGGTATATACTGAAAGGGTTAGCTGAATTCTGTTGGTTTTTATTATCATCGTATAGAGTTATTTTGACATACTTATCACAGAATCATAGGTCATGCCGAGTTGGAAGGGACCCTCCAGGATCAAGTCCAACTCCTGTACCTTTGCAGGGAACCCCAGGAGTCACACCACGTGCCTGAGAGTATTGTCCAAACACTTCTTGAACTCAGTCAGGTTGGTGCTGTGACCACTGCCCTGGGGAGCCTGTTCCAGTGCTCCATCACCCTCTGGGTAAAAAACCTTTTCCTGATATCTAACCTAAATCTCCCCTGATTCAGCTTCCTACTGTTACCCTGAGTCCTGTCATTGGTCACAGGAGTGAAGAGATCGGTACCTGCCCCTTCTATTCCCCTTGTAAGGAAGCCATAGACCACAATGAGGTCACCCCTCAGCCTCCTCTTCTCTAGGCTGAATAATCCAAGTGACCTCAGCCACTCCTCGTAAGTCATCCCTTCTAGGCCCTTCACCATCCCTGTGTCCCTCCTCTGGGCTTGCTCCAGTAGTTTAATGTCCTTTTTGAACTGTGGAGCCCAAAACTGCACACAGTACTTGAGGTGAGGCTGCACCAATGCGGCCTTGACAGGCTGGCCACGCTGTGCTTGATGCACCCCAGGACACGATTGGCCTTCCTGGCTGCCACTTAGGTGTGAAAGATCTAGAAGATCTAGGAAGACCCCAGCAAAACCTGGGGATATTATACTGAATCTGTCTGCTCTATGCTTCAGAGCTTAGGTATTTAAAGCAAGTTGGCATTAGCAAAAGTTAGTGTATTAAAGTTCCTTTCACTGTCACTTAAAATGTTGACCTCTTGTCACTTGGAAATGGATTTTTCATTAGGCAGTTTGATTAATAACATTCTAAAGAAGATAGCGATGATGACCGTGTACTGTCAGAGTTTAGAGGGAGCGTGTTGAGGCATGTTTTTCCCCTCCCTCTCCTTTGGAAGGACTGTTATGTGTTGATTGCTATAATGCTTCCAAAATTGAAAACTTGAGTGATTGCTATAGAAATATTTTTACTCGCTTTTGTTTTGATTTTTATTTTATTTTAGTTGTGATATACCTTTGACAAAATGTTCCTAGTGTCTAAAACTGGTGTCTGAAATGAGTCCTAAGTATAGGCATATGAAGCTGTGATTTATTTTTGGAACAGCAAAAAAATGTTACTCAGGTTAGTTGGGTCTGGTTTTGCTTCCTCTTTTTGAAAATTGTGCAAACAAAGCACAGTTGGTTTTTATACCATCTTTAGATTTTGATTTATTCTTCCATAGCATTTTAAGTGCTTTACATTTAGCACTCAATAATATTAGTTACCTTTGTTTGGGTATTGATCGCTGAAGAGAGAAGATGGAAATAATTTTGTGTTTAAAATGAGACTTGAAACCATATAATCTGAATCTTCCTCTTGACCTTGGCCCAGATGTAATGTGTATCCAAGCTTCCATCTCTAATATCAGTATGTGATTTTACTTTTTACTGTCATGTTGACATAATTCTGTTTTATTCTCGAAAGTTGAGTTAGGGATTGGATAGAAAGAAGAGGTTTTGCTAAAGTATAGGAGCAAACAGACAGTTTACTTCAGCAGGGAGAGGCATCTGTGTTGATGTGATTGCATTTCAGATTGATGGAGATGCATATAATTTTGAAACAAGCATAGCCTTAAGCAGTAGAACTTAAGTCAGGTTTTCTAGGGTGTTGTGTCTTGAGGTCTCATGTCTGTTGAGGTGAGCACTCACACTGTAACTTCACTTAGTCAGACGTGCACAAAATCTCTCCTTTAGCTGGCTTCATACTTCCATGAAAACTTTCTAAGTCTGACTTGTTTGTTTTAACTTCTGTCATACTGAACAGCAATTCTCAGAATGGAGAATGGGATGACACAAACACAGAAAGTATGTTGACATCAGCTTGCTTTCCTTGGAAGCAGGCTAAAATTAGGGTCTTTTTTGAATGCTCATCTAACTGCTAGGTAAATACTGGAGGCTTTCAGGAAACAAACTAAATTAGTTTACTTTATATTGTGATGCATTAAGTTTACCTTGTTTATAGTGGAGGATTTAGAAAATGTGCATAGTTCCTCATAAGCCAATTTTCAAACCAATTTCAACACACTAGGTAACAGAAGGCAGATGAACTACTGTTTCATGAGTCACCACTGTTTTCTTTCCAACTGCTTAGCTCTGTTTCACTTTTTTATCTATTATCATTTATATGGTCTTGGCTTTGCTAAAGCTAAAATGGTCTTGCTGAAATAAGCCAGTTCATCTGTTTTTCCACTCAATTTTATTACATTTTTTGAAGTTGGAAATTTGGAATATGCAGTCAGTAAATAAAGCCAATAGTTCCAGAGGTTGCAAACAGTGAATTACAGCAAGCCTCTGGAAGCTTCATTACTTTCTGGAATGTTAATAAATGTATACTTTAATGTTGATCAGTGAAGTATTAATTTAATTTAGAATACAGACTTGAAGTCACTGCCACAAAGTTGATGCCTTGTTTAAATTTAAAAGAAAAATATATAAAAGTGGTATAAATATTTTTACATTATGCTTATTTTAAAAAATTAATACCTAATTGCATTCCATTTTTTTGAATCCAATCATTTTTAGAATCAAATCAGTGGCAGCATGTTTTTAAGATTAAGAGTCTAAAGATACAGATGCACAAAAAGGAAAAGCAACTTGGCTACTTCTTGCTGAACAGAGTTGAAAATTTCTTGGAGTTTCATTTAGCTTGTATGACATGCATTCTTTTGTTTTGAAGCATTTTAGTTTTATCAGAAGGAGAGCTTGCATCTACAGTGTTCTGGTAAACTAATTAAAATTGAATTATGGCTGGATGACGTTGGGGATGGGTTTCTGTCCTGTAGCATGCGACTGATGTAGTGCACTCTGACATTTAAGACTTTCCTAAACTCTTGTTATTTTCCAGTTGTGGCTGAGTGGTCTGTCAGAATAGGAAATGAAGCTAGGTTAGGGAGTGACAGTGAAAAAAGATGGGGAGAATGCTGAAGCTGTTTGACCCTGTTCATCGTCTTAGAATCACAGAATCGTCAAGGTTGGAAGAGACCTTCAAGATCATCTAGTCCAACCGCTTACCTACATCACCGCTAAACCATATCACTCAGCGCCACATCCAGACACCTCTTGAACACCTCCAGGGACAGTGACTCCACCACCTCCCTGGGCAACCTAGTCCAGTACCCAACCACCCTTACCGTGAAAAAATTTTTCCTCATGTCCAGTCTGAATCTCCCCTGCTGCAATTTAAAGCCATTTCCTCTTGTGTTTTCACTATGGGCATGGCAGAAGAGGTGGACCCTCGTCTCACTACAGCCTCCTTTCAGGTAGTTGTAGGGAGTGATGAGATCCCCCCTGAGCCTCCAGACTGAACAACCCCAGCTCCCTCAGTCATTCCTCATAAGACATGTTTTCTAGTCCCCTAGTTTCTTGCTAAAAACATGCCTCTCTGACTTGACTGGGTTGTGGAAATCCTCATGCTCTGTTCTTAGTGGTTATCCATTAGGGGTCAGATTCAGCAAAAAACCTGAGAGTACCTGAAAGCTAGAAGCTGCAATGTCTAAGAGTACCTGGTTCCCAGAGAGAGATGCAGACTGTCCTTCGTACCTGCCGGGATTGAAGTCTGTGCTCCCAGCTAATGGGATAGTCTTGATGCTGTGCTACTTTGCAAAAAGATTGAATCAGAGAAAGGAGAAGCATGGGTTTGAAGCCTAGCAGTTAGGGCAGTCATCCAGGGAACAGGAAATATAGGTTACTGTTCCTGTAATTCCTGTAAATTATCCATACCTTCATTAGGTTTAGGATTATGGCTGTTACACTGTGTACTTGAGACTGTACTTCGGTACTGCTTCGGAGCTGAAGAAGCGAGTAGAGAGAATGGGTGATACAGTTGTGGG
>VZRW01010836.1:0-42548 GCA_013398125.1 Aegotheles bennettii
GGCGGCGGGGCGGGCCCTGCGCCGCACCGGGCCCCGCGGAGAGCGGCTCCCGAATGGCACTGGGAACAGGAACCGCACCGGCTGCGGGTCTGGCACCGCACCACGCTCGCCGAGCTGCACCGGGACCCCACCGGGGGGTGCTCCTCGGGTGCACCGGGATCCCACGGCCCCGGGGTGCAGCATCCCGAGCTGTACCGGGACCCCACCGGGGGATGCTCCTCGGGTGCACCGGGACCCCACGGCCCCGGGGTGCAGCATCCCGAGCTGTACCGGGACCCCACCGGGGGATGCTCCTCGGGTGCACCGGGACCCCACGGCCCCGGGGTGCAGCCCCAGAGTGACCCAGGGCACCCGCAGCCTCCGGGTCTGGGGCACCCGGGTACCGGCACCCCCCACCCCGGTGGGGACTCCCCAGTTGGTTGGAATCAGTTCAATGAGAATTAACCTACTTCAATTCCAACTGCCCATCTGGTTAAAATTCCCATTCCAGATATCCTTGTTGAGCCAAGAGAGAGGAGGAAAGGGGGGGGTCTGGCAGAGGGTTTTTGAGCAGGTGGAGCCGTGTGTGGTGGTTGAGTGTCCCAAGGAGGGCCAGGGTGGCTGTGGGCCAGCAAGGTGATGAACCCCCTAGGTGGTACCAGCCACGGGGGGCAGGGATGCTCCAAGGAATTAGGGAGCTTTAAACCTTCCGTAACTCCCACTCAGACACGGGAATCAGCCCTCATGGCTTACAGGGAAACTGAGGCTGGGTCTGGAATGAAATCGTCCCGATGAGAGAAGGTCAGGTGGGACGCGCTCTGCTATCAAAGAGGAACAGAGGCTGAAGCTGTGCTGCTTTCAGGATGAGATAGAAAACCAGTCCTTCACTGGTGGAGCTTCCTGGAGAGCTCAGAGCATCACCCACAAGATAAACAGGAGAATCGTCCCACCCAGGACACTCCTGGTGGTCCTGATAGGCACCCTCCTGGCCCTGCCCCCACGGGGAGATCTCTGTTAGGAAAAGAGGCAGTTGGTAAGAGTTGAACAGAAGCACGGTACTGAAGTGGAAGTGGTCCTTGGGAGTTCCTGGGCGTTCGTGGTGGGGTGCTAGAGGGGAAAGGGCTGTGTGTGGCCCTTGGAGATGCAGCTGCAGCAGTAAAGGCTGAAGCAATTGTGCACGATATCAACTCCATGCTAAAATAAAATGTGCAGTCTGCCACCAGGATGTGAACCCACGGAACCAAAGGTCTCTTTGAAATCTGGAGAGTTACTTCTAGTGACTGTCTTCCACTTCACGGTCATTTTGCTGATCCAGCATCCAAGGCAACTCCACGAGTGCGGGTGTCATAACCAGAGCATGGGGTTGGAATTGGGGTGAAGTGTCAGCTCTGGGCAGCCTCCCGGCTCTGCTGCCCTCAGCAGCCCATGCCTTCCCTCTTCCCCCACACCCTGGGGCTTGTCAGAGCCTGCCCTGGGCTGAGATTGCAGGGTCACAGTGCCAGGCTCCATACGAGGAGCTCTCACCTAATAATTACGAAAATCCATCTTGCACACACGCTATTCACCCTGCTTTTGACTTTTCTGACTTTTCCCAGGGTTCAAAATCCTCCTTTTGGGCTTTCACATCCCCCCCAGACTCTGCACAAGCCTTTGCTCTTCACCAGTCAGACCAAGAAGAAGCCACCTGGGCCCCACACTGAGCCCCTCCAGCTCCATAGGAATGCTCAGGGTCTCCTTGGGGCTGTCGTTGGTTGATTTTCATTTTCACGGGCTGCCCCTGCAGCAGGGTCTGAGAGGATGCTGCAGGTGGGCTAAGAACGAGCAGCGGGAGGTGTTTGGTATCTGTGCAGATGTTATTTCGTTACTTTCTGGAGCATGCATCTACCAAGAGATGGCAGCAAATCTCCTCGTATGGAGCCCAGCATCATGACCTCTGCTCTGTTGGGCTCCAATTTCCATACAGGCTGTGAGCTGTAGATTATTCCAGTGAGTGCCAAATGAACTGAAGCATTACAAGGGAGGAAATCTGTGCTTGTGACTTCGGTTGAAATTTTAGAGACTCCTTCAGCAGTATAAAAAAAAAAATCACCAAAAATGCTCTAAATGCCAGTTCCTTCCTTTGTTTTGGCAGCCTGTGGTGTGAGCAATGCTACCTCAATTTACTTTACCAAGTGAAAATGGAATAAAAGGGAATCCATAATAATGGATTTGGCAAATAATAATGCCACAAAGAATTCTGGTATAAGGTCTGTCTAAATGTGCCTTGCCATCACAAGCTGGAGGTCTTGGACACTCACGGGGGCTTGTTTAACACCAGTGCATTGGGAAATCTGGAAGTGACCCACCCTTTGTTAGATAAATCTGCGTGTCAGCCAAAGGATTATTTTTAAGCTCTGTTCTGTGTTGCTGATGGATAGAGCTGTGACCCTCGTTCTGATAAGATTTCATATCGAATGAGCAGAGAATAAGTCAAAGTCAGTAAAGTTCACCATCAGGTTGCAGCCCCGGGCTGGGGTCCCAACCACGCTCTGCCCCGTGCTCCTCCTGATGGGTTTGGTGGTGGTGAGGAGGTGGGAGGCACGGGAGGATCAGCCCTTCCGCTTTTCGAAGGATGCTTCTGATTCAATTCCTTCATAAACTGGGATCAGGAAATACTATTTTCATTAATCACTTCGATATAGCTAAACTATGCAAACCTCTTTCCTCCCAGAAGAATTTACCTGCCTAAAATGAAGCTGTGAGAAAAAATTGCCCATTTGCAGCTTGTGAATTTTACATGAACAGCTAGGTCTAATTCAACTGCAGCTTCAGTCGTATCACACATCATGTTTGAACAGCTGAAACACTCCTTAGCCATACATCTAAGATGTATTTGTTTGATAGTTTGATTTGCCCCTCTTTAATAACAGAAATGTTTTCAGGTTGTTAACGTGCAAGGAATTCACTCATAATCAGTCAAGAACACGCTGATGGAATGATAAAGACAGTGAGGGTGCCTTACTGTTTGGTATCACCCTATCTAAACACATCTTCATGCCTCTCACACTTACAAACCCCAACCAAGTTCTGTTGTGCCAAGGCAAGCCCAGACTGCTGCTTCTCCCATGTCAGAGCACAGGTGGTTCCCACCGCAGAAAACGCTGCATCGAGGATGCTCACATAGCTCCAGTGCTCCATGGGGCATCTCTAGATAGCAATAAATGATTTCTACCTTGACCAGCGTAAACGGACTGCTTCTGGTCTCTGAGAACGAGCATAAGTGGGTGTTTGCCCCCATCAGCACAGCCACATGCCTGTGTGCAAGGCAAACCAGCAGCAGGACAGCCAGGCTGGCAGTGCCCAGGGTCAGCACAGGGAGAGGCACGAGCAGGTTCAAAACGTGAATCTCACAGAATAAATCAGTTTGTATTCTGCCTTAGGAAGATAAACCATCCCAGAAGCTGGTTTTCCCCCACTCCCCAGGCTCAACCTTTCCGATGCTGACAAAACCACCCTAGCTGCTAATGAAGGGAGAAGATGTGATTAATTGAATTCTGCAGATGGGCGCTGTGAGGCTCAGTGCATCCCTAGCACAACGGAGCCCTGGGCAGGCTCTCTCCCAGCTGAACCCAAGTACCATCACCAACATGGCAGGGTGGGCTCCACTGAGAGAATAATCCCAGTTCAAAGCACAGAAGTAAGGCTTATTTTAGTATTTCTACTGATGTAGCACCCAGCAATGGGCATCCCTGATCAGCGTGCCACACACTCTGCAGTGGGCTTGGGACTAGCTAGGGCGGGGGGCATGGGGTGTTACAAGCCCAGAAAGGGCTGTTGATTTTTAAGGAAGAAAGCCAAAAAAGCAGAAAACAAAAGGGGGAGGCAATAAAAGCTGAACTCCCCCAGCTTCTTTTGATCTCAGAGAATAACAAAGAGGTTGACCTGATGTTATTACACCCCTCGCTCACTCCCTTTGGGTTATGTTTTTATATCCCGTAACCAGCAATGATCAAAGCCAAGAGCCCCTCTGACACTGTATATTTTCCTTTTCACTCCGAACAAAAGTTGCAAAGGCCTCAACACTTTCTCTCGTGCCTGTCCTGGACCAGTAATCTGCTTCAAACAGAGCTGTTTGCCCAAGCACAAGCTCATCTTCACCCTGTGGAGGCAAACGTGCACCTCCTGGGGCAGGGGAGAGGGGAAGGTGATCCGCACCCTCAGCCTTGGGTGCAGGCTGTCAAAACAGATGTCATGGCTTTTACAGCTTGAATTGTTTGGGGAGAGTTGGGAATTTGATATGTCAGGCAAGGCTGGCTGGAGTGGTTGTCTCTTTGAGGGCAGATCATGGACCATATCGGTGACTGCGGGGAAGCAGTGAGGGACATGGGAGCATCAAGTGTGGCATCACCGCAACGAGCTGTGACTGCAGGTGCCAAAGGGTCAGAGAAGAAGAGAGGAAAGAACCTGAAGTCATGCCCTCCTAGCCTGCATTTTTTCTGCAGGTGTTGAAGCATGTGGCAGCCTTCTCAGGAAAAGGAAAATCAAACCCAAACGGTTTAGTGGTTTAGGTGTTATTATGGTGGTGCTGGGTAGATGGTTGGACTGGATGATCTTGAAGGTCTCTTCCAGCCATGATGATTCTGTGATTCTAAGCCTGCTGGAAGCAAAGAGGGGGTCGGCAGCAAAGTATTCACATTGGATTGATAACTGAAAAAAAAATGCAAGGGGTTCAGTTCTATTTAAGTGGTTATTGAATCAAGTCGTATTTAGGCTGCCTCACTGGGTAATCCTGCAGATACAGAGACAACGTGACACTGTTTTTTTTAAAACCAAAACAAAACTCAGAACATCTGTTCATCAGCTGCAGTCTTTGTTCCGTGCAGTTAAACCGAACCCGTGAGATCAGATCTGACTGTGGCTGGGTGAGGTGTGAGCATCCCCTGCCTCCAGCACAGCTGTACTTTCAGTACCCAACAAACCAGAACGCACAGGTTTAGACTACATGTCTTGAAATTCCTTCAGATAAAACCGAGTATCTGAATGAGATCTTCTCTAAGTGTTGTGACAAATTGTTTCTGCTGTTGCTGAGTGGGTACAACTGTGATCAGCACTGAAGGAGATGGTGGAAACTTGGCCAGTAGAATAGTTTTAAGTAGAATAATAAGTAGAATTTTACCTATTTAGTGTAATAAATTGCATTCATTAAATATAAATTAATAATTTAAATAACATTGAATTATTAGCTGTCCTCATTAATAATTTAAATAGCATTGAATTATTAGCTGTCCTAAGTAAGATCACTACACCCATAGAGAAGGGTATACACAGAGTGTCTATTGCAGTGTATAGTACCTTACATACAGCTTTTCTGTTTGAGCTGCTTCTTCCCGTGGCAGAACAGGGCATCTCTGGTTCAGGAAAGAACAGCCCATGCCAACGTGTTGCATTTTTCAGTTTCCCTCCCGCTCAGTACTGCAGAGAAACAAAGTACCCATGGAAAGGACCAGAGGTGGCCAGTGGGTCCTTCCCACCCCATCCTTGGCGTCACACAGGAGCAGCCAGAGCTCTCACTTCAACCCCACAGCACACGGGTTTCCCTCTTTAAAAAACTCAAAATATTAGGACCAGCCAATAACTGACTGGCAAGGATAGTAGGGATGTAATGCCAGAAACTCGAGAGGAAGGATTGCATGGTCAGGAGCCTTTCACAGCCCTCTGAGCAAGACCTGGCACCAGATTAAAGCTGGGTATCAAGTGCACTGGTAACCCCATCCCTTGCAGGAACCCGAGGGCTGCATGAGCACATGACAAATTGCTGTTAGCAATTGAAGCTGTGGGGCTGCTCTGGGAAAAAGGGTTGGGGTTTTTTTCTGGAAGATGAAAGAAGATGGCTCAGCTGTGGAGGGTATTCCTCAGGGGGCAGGATCCTGTGGCCAGGGGAGCAGGCTGTGCTACACTGCTGAGAACGTCTGTCACCACATCTGCTCCAGGCTCCTCAGAAAGGGGCTCTTTATGGTCCTTGCAATTCACACTTCCCAGCCAAGGATCTCAAGCAAAGTGCTGGCTGGCAGCTCTCCTTTCCAGCCTGCTTCACATGTATAGAAAGGCCTAAAAAAATTAATGTATTCCTAAAGAAATATGTTCTGGAGCTGGCGAGGAGCACTGCTGGTCACCTTGGGGTCACCCCACTGAGCCTTGCAGTGAGTGGCTCAAGCCAAGAATCCTTCAAACTCCTTGTTTGGTGTTTATACAAAAATAAAGGTAGGTGCAGGGTGCAAATGCTGCAAAATGCTGGTGCAAAAGATGTTGCGATTTAAGTCTATGTGGGAGAGACGAGGAGGGCTTCCCTTCACCTTGGAGAGAGGATCAGAGCAGGATCCACCTACTTGCTCAGACACAGGTGAGAAAATAGTTCAGATGCTCTGCTGCACTCAGCTGAGCTCAGGGCAGCCTTCTCACGGATCCCAGCGGGGTTTGGAGCAGACATCATTTCCCGAGCACACGCCAGAGCATTGCCCGGTGTCTGGCACGCCTGCTGGGGCTGGGAGCAGCCCATCTCCCGGCCATGCTGGGCTCCAGAGCTCAGCAGAGATTTATTTTCCTTTCTGCAGCCAGCCTGGATGAAGTCCAGCAAGCAGGACAGCAACAGCAGCTTGCAGAGCATCCGGTAGGGATGTGGGTTTCCTCTGCTCTTTGATCTACTCCACCTTAAAGAAGGGAAAAGCCATTTTCCTCTCAGTCCTGAGAAACACCACAGCATGGAAATACAGTTAAATTATTATGGAAGAACAAGGCAGAAGCTGGCAATAAACCTGACTCCACACACACACATCAGCCTCTTTATTTCATTGATTATCATTAGTGCTACCAACTCCTACTCTCTTTTGATCAAAGTGTTTTATTTCTGTCTGCCCAAAAGCTTCTTTTTGATCTTTGGTCTTAAAATTTGATTGAAAGCTTTAGTGAAGGAAATTCCTCCACGAGTTCAACACTTGGCACACCGAGGCCTGAGCAAGGCACCCAATAAACAGAATCATTCCTCTCAGCAGATGTGACAAAGGTCTCGTTAGGCAGCAGATGTTGACACTAACCAGGGGCAGTGCAGGAGCACATTTGACACTTGGTTTCAGCCACTTCAGGCCATAACTTAGATGTGTGTCACCCCTTTAGTGACAGCGAGGGGACACACATGCCAGAAGAAGGGCACCAGCTGCTTCGAGCCACGTGGTGGGACAGCCACCACCCTGTCCCCTGCCAGCACAGACCACGAGACCACTGTTACTCTGCATTTTTAGACTTTGATGGCCAATATTTTTGCAGGCAGTTACTTATACAAAGGCAGAATTCATAAAGTATGATAAAATACAATCTTTATAAAGATAAAGCAGTTATTTTATTTATCATATGGTGTTTCTTAGGCTTGTATTTAGTGCTTGCCAAAGGTGGTAGAGTAACAGCTCTACCCTGGTCCATCCCTGGGATGGAAAGCAGATCCTCCATGGCAGAGCCACACTGGATAGCAGGACAGTATTTAATGGGGCTGTAGGGCAGGTTCGGACATGTCAGATGCATCCTGCTGGCAGAAGCAGCCACAAAAGTATAAAAAATAACTTCGAGGGAAGAAACCTCAGTGCCTGGGCTTGTCCTGTGCCAGACAAGAGCAGCTCACATGTGCCATCTAGTGATGCTGATGTTTCATGTATCACGAGTTCTCCAAGCAGGACCAAAAACACTCAGGAAAGTTTGAGGGCCCATAGCCACGAGGGTGGCCACAAGGGAGGATGGGCAGTCAACCCTGTCTGACAGCTCCAGGCTGCCAGTGCAGCCTCCCCTTGAACAGGATTAGGACCGATAAGAACCCTGACCCCCAAAAAAACCCCAAAGCCAAATTTCCCAAAGGTAACAGCAAGGCTGGTATTCAAACCCTGACACTCTTTCATGGACACACACACAAATATATGTCTGGCAAAAGTAGAAACCTAATAGCATAGAAGATTCCAATGTTTAAATCCAAGGAAAACCCATTATTTTAAGAAATATATTAATTGAAGATGTCCTGGGACCATTACCCGTGGGCAGGGCATACGTGGAGATCAAAGCCTTGGGGTTGTGTAGGATTTATAAGGGGAAAGTAATGAAGAAAGCAAATGAACAGCAGACACTGGGATTACCATCTTAATTACTGGAAGTGGCTTCGAAGGGCACAGACTGAAGGAGGATGTGGGAATGACCATTAAAGGCAAAATGGCAATGCCTTGTGCCAGCGTGCTTCCTGCTGGGATTGTCACTGCGATGCAGGACGAGTTGTGCAGGGTCTGGGGAGGAGATGGGCAGGGAGATGCTGTGGTCGGCACCAATGGGCTCGAGACCATTTATGCAGCAGTGACAGGGGATGGAGAACCCCAGCACTCAATAAGTGCTGGCAGAGAAGTGCTTCCTCCAGAGCTTATTAAAAATCAATGGGGTGAGCAGGGTGCTCTGAAGCAGCAAACAGCAGCAAACACGAGCCAAGGGTCAGGGCGGAGAGCGGCTGCCCGGGAGAGCGGGTCCTGGCACGTTCTGGGGTGGGTGTTAGAGGGGTGCAAGTCCAGCTGCCACCTGGGGAGGTTTGCTCAGGCCCGGATCTGTGGCCAGGCTGGGCTCTGTCCCCCAGGGCAGCAAAGCTGTGCTGGTGGGGCCAGGTGCCAGCCAAGCTGTGCCGAGGGCACAGGGTCCGGGCTGCACCCAGGGCTCCTCTAACCCCAAAAACTCATTAAAGCTGTGACACAAGCACTTTGTTGGTGCCCAATCTGTCCAAACAAGTTCCCATATTACCTATAACTGCTGTGTTTCATGCTCCCATTTACCCTCCTTTATTGCAAGATACTTCCAACCTTTGCTGAGGCAATTACACCTCCTGCAGGACTGCTGCAGCCCACCTACAACTCCATGAAACACCTCCTCAAAGCCCAAGATGCAGAAGAATGCATCAATGTTTTCCTTCCCAAAGCCTTTCACTGCCAGCAGCACTCGGGTTTTGTCCCCAAAGGAGAAAAGCTGCTCTGACACACGTGTCCTCAGTCCCCTCGAGGGGGTGGCTCCAGAGGACATGACCTGGCTTTTCCCCTGGCTCTCCCAAATTCTGCATTTGGCCAAGACCTTCCCTAGGACCTGGAAGACACCCCCCCAGATTCTTCCTAAGCCGTTTAATCCTCTGCTCCTTCAGTAATGAGCACTTCAACTCACTTTCCACCCCCAAAGGATTGCCCTTTTCCCTGAAACAACTGAAGATGTTATCTCTCATTTCCCTATACACCTACTCTCATATTTCTTTAAGTTTATCCCTGAAAGCCCTGAATTCTTGCTTGCTTTTCATGGCCTGCAGCTTTTCTTTTAACATTAAGGGCCCCGTTTCTGGCAAGACATTAAGGTGCTCACCAGCTGCCAACCTGAAAGCCATAAATGCCCCATTTGCATTCATATTTTGATAGTCCCCCCCGCCTCTGCCACGATGGTGTCTCTCCCCTCTCTGAAAAGCCTGGCTGGCTCCATCCTCTTGGCTGGATTCCCGCTTCCAGGCTGGGATCACACCTTCCCTCTTCCCACCTGAGGTGACTCCAGCTGTGGCCGTGTCCCACTCGGCGCAGCACCAGGGGACATTGCTTGGCTTGGGCTTCAGGAGCCTCTTCTGCCTCAGGTGTCTCCTCTTGCAAAAATCCCATCTCCTGGTAGAGAGCTTGGAGTCCCCATAAACCTGCAGGTCTGGGGGAGTTTGGGCAGGCTGCTCACAGCCTCAGAGACAGTTTCCCTTTAGTTTTGTGGCTCGGATGAAATCGTGCTGCTCCTTCCCAGCAGTGGCTGGTGTTCCTCAAGCAGGGTACCTTCAGCATCACCCTCACATCAAGTGCTTTACAACCTGACCGGCTCCACATCCACAAACACCCAATTCTTGTAGCATGGAGCATTGCTTCAATCTCTTAAACCACAGGCTCATTTCTAGAGAGATTTAGTTCCAGTGGAGTTGTTGCTTGTTCCCTTTTTCCTCCACTGAGTTCAGAGCTGCCATCCGCAGCTCCAGCAGTTTCCTCCCTGCTTTCCACTACAGCACAGTCCATCTTTATTGCAGAGTTACAGAAAATGCTTCAAAGTGGACAAATCCAGACTGCCCCTGGAGTGTGGAACGGGGTGGAGAGAGAATGACTCCCAGAACTTGTGATTACCAGCTGATATTTCTACATCTCCAGATTTAATGAGGTCTTGTCCTTTTTCAGATCAGTTTCAGGATTTCAGAGCAGATCTGAACTATGAAGTGGAGGAATGTCATTAAGAGCAGCCATAAAAAATGAGCAAAGCCCTCAAAAATTATGGCCAGCACCATATGTCCTGCCAATTAACAGCTTTTTACACTTGGCTTTAGCTTTCCTGCAGCCCTTGGGGAGATGGGTTGTCACAGCTCTCCTTCAAGAAGTCCTCAGTAGATGGAGGCATGACTTAAGGAAATTAATTTGTTCCCATTTTAGGACCAGCAAGATGTGCACCACCAGCTGCCCACGTTTGACAGGTGTCCCTGTAGCTGCTCCGAGTTTAACCTCACAATTCAGAGATGACAAGCTAGAAATTCCCCAAAGGGGAACACTCACATCCACCACTCTCAGAGCCATGGATGGCATTTCCCAGGGCACAAACTCTTCCTTGTTTGAGTCCGCAGTGTGCAGGGAACCGGGGAGAAGACAGGCTAAATTCACTTCTCTTTTTTCTTGATTTTACTGTGCCAAAGGCACCTTCTGAGATGGGTTTTGGAGATGGGCACTGACACCAGCCCTCACATCCCAGCAGCCCTGTTCCCAGGCTCTCACAGATCACAGTGGCTCAGCTGTGAACTTGTGCTGTGCTTGTGCTTTACTGTTTGAGCCCCACAGTGGAAACAAGTTGTGAACTTTCCCAGCACAGATCACACACAAGGCATTAACATTTGGTTCTTCTTTGAAGCCAATTTTGACCTAGTTTAGGTCTTTCTTTCTCTTTCTTTTAGTTCCTTAGGTCTAAACAAGCTCTTGTGGAGCAGCTCAGTCATTTGGACGTTGCCATGTTCCTGCTGTCCCATCCTTTCCATCCAGTTCAAAGCCTCGAGCCATGGGGCTGGCTCTGCCACATCTCCTGCCCTGACTCCTCACACCTCTGCTGAGACCAAGCAGCTGAAGGGCTGGCAAAAACCACCCCAAAATGTCCCACAACATCTACAGGCCATACAACCAACTGAGCACCAAAGTGAAGGTGCAGAGCTCTGCTCTGCCTGGAGCCCCCAGATTAAATTGTGGCATTGGTGAAGCTTTCTTCAGGCTCAGCCTGTGAGCCCAAACCCCAGGAACAGGGTGGTAAAAGCATGGCCTGAGGAGGACAAACAGCAGAGCCAAAGTGCTGCTTGCCCATACCCTTGGCATTATGGTTGAGATGGTTTTTTCTGGGTCAATCTGATGGTCACACAAGATTTAAAGGCCCTTTTGTTCAGCCTCTCAGAAAAAAGTGACTTAGTGGCAGCTTTTGTCCAGCCTCCTGAAGTTCCCCAGCCTCATAGAGACTCAGACATCCTCTAATACCTCTGAAATCAGGAAAATCAATCACAAAACCCCACTCCTTCAAAAGGAAACAAAAGCAATTTCTCCCTTCTTTTGCACAGGAGCACCATGGAGTGTTAGTTATTTGCCTCTTCTTTTTTTCCCCTTTCCTCTCGAATGGGAACAAAATGAATTCCATACCAAGAGCTGAGTGCTTGCAGGTACTTCTGACACTGGTAAAAACCAACCTTGTGGTTCTTTGAACATTCGCCTGGCATCTTCCTGAAGCACTTGACCTACATCTTCCTCCTACTCTTCCTTTGCCTCTGTGTATTCAAATTAACTACTTAAAGGAGTTCTCTGGTTTTCTGTGCTTGACAGCACCACAATCTCTAATGATACGAAGAAATGCCTCACAGATCAATTTTTTCAGGCTGTGACATCTACCACAAACCTTATTTACGTAGCAAATCTCCTTCTCCCTTTAAATTGGCTCACAAATTGGCCCTTTTACACTACCTTAGTCAGATTGGAGGTTTTAACTGAAACATAAGTGGTATGTGGGTTTTGCAGGATTTTAGGAACTAATGAGCAGTTCCCATTTGATTTGATCAAGAAATATTTAATCAGAGCTGGGCACAACCCCAGTCTTTATAGGAGTGTGGTTGTGTATCAGGCTACAGCTGCTTCACCTGCCTTACAGGAAGACAAGAGCTCCTTTTTTACCATCTTTCATCACCCTCATCTCTTGCCAGCCTGCACCCATCTTGCATCAGTCAGAGTACTCCCTGCTGTGGGTATGTGGGCTTGCACTGAAACCACACCTCGCAAGTCCATTGCAAATAGTTGTCACCAAAAAAGCTTCCACCAGCTTCCGTGCTGAGGGACTTGCTTCATTTTGATCTTTGCACTGTTCATCAGTGGGAGAAGAACCTTGTTTCATCAGGTCTCTGCCCTGGACAAAACCAGGGATCCATGATTCATGTCCAAGCGTGACACCAAGTACCAACCCCACCACCACTTCCTGGGCTGCCCATCCACCCCTTGATCCCAAACATGCACACAGCAGCCAAAGAGGAGCAAGGCTTTGTAGCTCTAAGCAATAGACATGGGCATCCAATACCCCTGCCAAGATCACCTACCACCACTGCTTTGGTCAGCCACTGGACTCCAGTAAAATATGCAGTGGCACCATTGCAAAACCTACTTCCCACACACGTTGGGCAGTGAGCAACCTTTCACCACCTCCCAGGTCAGGAGCTGCTGGTGTTAGCACTGTGGTCTACCTGGTGCTGTTTACTCCATTCCAAGCAAGCAGTTTGCATCAATGCTGTGCATGGCCTTACATACCCCTGTGTGTTACAGAAGCACTCGTGCTAATTAGTAAAATCCACATCAGAAAGTGCAAGTTCCTGCAACCCCTCCCCTTTCATTGAGAAGACAAGATCAACAGGTTAAAGCCCAGCCTTTCAAAGGTGACCAGCACTTCCACACCTTGGCAGCCTAGCCCCGGGCAGTAAGTGTGAGGCTCTGCAGTGCCCTTGCCAGAGCCAGGATGCTCTCGGGAGGACATACTGGTTCTGTTCTTACAGACACAAACATCCTATGCCTCCAGTAGCAGCCCCATTTGCTGGTATGCAGAGGTAGCCTTAGCAGGGAGCAGAACAAGGTCACAGAGTCTAAGAAAACCAGATGTGATCTTCTGAATACACCTGAGAAGCACAACCCATTTTCACTACTGGAACAGCCTTACCCAAAGCTCAGCCAGGGCCAGGGGAGGGTATTTGGAACAAGGAGGGTATGGTCTTTCTAGATGTTTCTACTGAGTTACCTTGACAAGATGGAAACGTGATACCACAAAAGCAGTGAAGTGCCCTCATGTACAGAGGAAGAGCCATTCCCATGAGAAGACCGTAGGTGTGTGCATTGCTCAGCCCAGACACGTCTTCTAGGTCAAGCAGTGGGTGTCATTCCTGTTCAGTAAAGGTATCCCTTAGTCATACCAGTCCAGCTCTGCACAGGGCAATTCAGCCTTTCCCATCAACTGACCACCTATGAAGAACAGTTAAGGCTTGATCAGTGGCACAGAGCGATACTTTTGGCCCCTACGCTGGTGTAACAGAAGGGACAGAGGAGAATTTGTGCAGCTCAGTCTTTGCAGACAGAAGTGGGAGGCTGGGTTTAGCCAAGCAAACACTTTGTTACTCCAAGAGCATTTTCATGTGAAGTTGGTCATGTTGGTTTAAACTCAGAGTAAGGGATGTATTTTGCTGGCGTAGTGGTGACCTCTTTGCCAGGTTACTTGGTGTTCAGGATCTCGGAGAAGAGAGCAAAGCTACCCACTATTTCCCAAATAAAAAGGTAGAGGGTCATTTTATTTTGACGTTTCAATATTTGGTTTCAAGAGAGATGCATTTGGAAATGCAGACTCCTGCAGAATAGATTTTAAACTGTGCAGTTTGCCCCATTTGTGAAAGGACTTTGGATCTGTTGCCCAGCAAGAGCTTTCTTGTGCATCTCTGTCACTGTGCCAGAGCCTGGGATCTTCCACGGACACGGGTGCAGAATCAGCATCCCCTGGTGGGTTCTTAAAGAAATCCTGACATTTGTGGTGATTGCACGTTCAGTGACCACACGGCCAGATTGATCCTCATCTGTGTGCTCACTGAAGCTTGTAAGTACAGCTGAACACTGGATAAAGCATAGGAGTGGACATTACTGTCGATTGAAGTAATTTTCCTTAGAAGAGACTCTTTCACAGGTATCCTTCAAAATTACACTTGGGTAATTCTCAATAAGACTTCTATAAATTCCATGATTACTTGCTCTTTGCTGACTTTCTCACTGCCAATAATTATCATGGTTTGCCCGTCTCCCAGCAGAACTTTTCTTACTTTCCTAATTAAAATTCCTTTGTGGCCATCATCTAAGAACTCGTAATCCAAAAAAAAAACCTCCAGCCATTGCACAAACCAGACCCAACTCATACCTAAAGTAAGCCCATTGCAATGGAGTCAAGAGTTGCATCCAAAACCAAAGAACCAAAGCCTGTGAAGAGCTCCTAGTCTCCTCCAGCCTGCCTTTCTCCCACTGACATTGCTCTCCACCAAACCTTCCTGAGATTCGTAGCAATGTAGTTTCCAAGGGACTACCTTGGCCTTTAAAGATCTCATTTCCAAGGGCATATCTTGATATTTCATCTGCATTTTGCTTCTCCCCACCCTTAACTGCAGCTCCACACACTGCACTAATGAAAGGTGGCATCCCCGATGCTGAACCCCTTCAGCATCACAAGCCATGACCACCTTAAGCATCACTTGGCTATGCTTGCCCTATTTTGCTGGTTTAACCTTTTCTCTCCAACACCCCAAATATTTTTGCCCTTCTCACAACTCCTAATTAGCTAAAGAAAAACCCCAAACCCCAGTGATGCCCAAACCTGAACACAGCCACTGATGAGGAATATGTAACATCATGTGGTAGTGGGTAATACCATGAAAATGCCCATTTGTCTGGATAACTGAGATTCATTCCAAAATCTTGCCTAAGATGGAAACTAACACACCACCCTAATGCCAATTATTAGCTTCAAAGGCAGCAGCACAGACTGTTGCTGCAGACAGATAATATCAGACATCCCTATATTAAAGCAAACACAAATGATTCAATTTCATTTCAGATTCACCTGGAAAATTCTGGCTCTCCTGTTCAATGTGCTGGTCCCCACGTGTCATGGGAATGACATCAGCCGTGTTCACCCATCCTCCCTCTGTCCCCAGTGTCACTGCTGCCCATGTGCCCACCTGGGCTGGTGGCACCATGCCTTGGCTAAGTCAAGCCCATCACTGCAGCATATGCTAAGAGCAGTTACTGGCTATATTAAGGTGAAAATAAGACTTTTGGGGAAGAGTTAATCACAACTTTGGGTTTTTAAAGACACCAACACTGTCTCACCCAGGTTACAATGGGGCTCTCATCTGATTGGTATTAATAAAATAAGTGTCAAAGAAGTTTGAAGTGATTTGTGCTGGACAGGAAATTTGCAAGATATCTTCTGGTTCAACCCATTTTTAACCAGGTGTTTTATTTTTCAGTTCAGCAGCTCTCAGGAAGTTTTAACTAGCTTGTTCCATGGGATAACATGTTGCAACACATGCTGGTTGCGTGGTGGATGACAGGCAGTCTATACTGACTAATCCACATGGGTCCTGCTGGAGAAACCACATGGGTCAGTGGGGATTGTCCACACTGGAACCAGCTGTTTGTGGAAACTTTTGTATCATCCTGGTTCATTTCAAACATGAACTCACAATTTTTCTACCTACTGTCAGATCTACTCATGTTTTTGGACCTTTTTGTTCTGTGAAAACATCATCCAGAGAACCATCCCCAGCCCTATTTCCCACCCCACCCCCAGCGTCCCACCATGAGTTCCACAGGGTGATGAGAAGCAGATAGACTGTGCTGGAGTCCTGCACCTCACTGATTGTGTGGAAATGCCAGGGATGGGTACAGCACAGTTAAAAGAGAATTTCTGCATAATGCGTATTTACCTTCGATTGCCAAGAATAAATTCCATGAATGTTTCTATGTGCCTTTCCCAAGGTTTCTGGCTTGAGTTCTTTACAAAGTGGCTGTGGGTCTTTCAGCACAATCTCGTGCATCTGGTTTCATTCATTGAACAGTTTGTTTCCTCATAGGACAAACCCAGACCTGGCAGCTGACAGATCTGTGCTGAGCACGAGCAGTGCCAAGCATGGCCAGAGCTACTGAAGCTTGAAGTTGGGTCTAGACCTGGCAAAATATTCCAGAAGCTTTCCTCCTCTTTCTCAGGTAGGAATTCATCACTCTGTGCCTCCAGCATGTGAGAGCTGAGGGTGCAGATCCATGGGCAACCCTGATGTCTGCAGGCAGAGGGGTAAAAACTCCCTAAACTCCTGCATCAGCCATTCAGCCCCTTGCTGTCAGAACACTGACTGAAAGAAACCCTTTTGCAATGGGGATGAAACCAGTGCAGAGCTATAGAAACATCACAAGGCTTTCTAGAAATTGCTGCAAATACAGAGTCTTGTTTCTATTCCCTCTTGACACACCCTATAGAATTCTATAGGGCTTAGTGGTCCTTATTCATGTGACGGTTATAAAGCCAGCAGAAACTTTATAGTCATATTAAATTCTACAGTTTCCTCCAATACCTGGATGTCAGAGGGACTCTCAGGGCTTGGAACTGTACATTAGGAGTGTCTGAAGTCTCTGGATGCCTCTCCTCACACGATAGGAGTCTTTAGCTAGAAGGGCTCTCTACAATTCCCTCCGCTCACTTGCAGTGAAATTCACTGTTGGACAGGGTCAATGCAATTTGCATCTTTAATCTAATTACCTTCCATCAGATTCACAGCCCTTTGCATTGACTTAATCCAAATATTTTGGCTGGAGTTTCTAGAGGACCCTCAAGGAATTACTCAGCCTTCTCCCTCAGAATCATTCAGGAGGGATGTGCAGGAGGAACACTGCCATTATGGGGACATCACTCCATTAAGCCCCCATGAAATGCTAAGCCTAAACGTACAAATCTACCACTGGGAGTAGTCACCAAGGCAGCAAATTGTAATCCCATATTTCAGGATAAGAGCAAAATGCACAGTTTCAGGCCATCACACTGAACTTTATACCAGGAAAATCCTAGAGATGCCTCCTCCTAGGGAGGGAAAGGAGCTGCTCATGCATCCAGTGAGAAACAACACGGATTTACAATCCAAAGCAACCCATAAATTGCTCAGAAGCATATAGAGGTACATCATCCCCAGAACTGATTTAGTGGACAGTGTGCAATGAGGAAAACCTTGCAGAAAATCATTAGGACCTTAATTAGGCTCCTGCCCATGCCTCCCCCCAGGGACAGAGAGGAGAGAAGGCCATGGCTCTGCTGGCCAGGGACAGGCATCTCCTGGCTGTGCCACCACCCCTGGACCACACATGGCTGTAGCACATCTTGCTCCTTCCTTGAAGCAAGAACAGGAACCAGCTGCCTGTTCTCAGAGACACTTGGATGCCCGGCACAGACATGCCCAAGCCCTACCCCAGCCCACGACCAAGCACCACAAACCCATGCCTGGTCTTGCAGCAGCCCGGGTGGGGATCCCATCCAGGACTGCTGCCACCCAAGCAGCCCACTTTCTTCCCTCCCTCTCTTCTTTTTTTAATTTTCCAGTAAATTGCTGGGAAGTTCTCTTTAAAAGAGATCAAGTCCATGCAGATTATTTTTAAACAAACACTCGGCAGAACACTGGGCTGCAGCTTAATTGATGAGCAGGGATTTGGTCAGTGTGAAAATCCTCTCCAAGCACTGGAGGATGATGGAGGCTTCCACCCCCCCTTTCACCAAACACCGTGGCAAGAAAGCTCTCTAAAATATAACAAGGAAGAAGTTTTGACTGATTTTCCTTATTTTTTGTGTTTTCAGAGATCAATGGGGAAAGTGAATTGGGTTTTCCCTCTTTAGTTTTGGTTTTTTTTCTTTGCTTGGTCCTGGCTGATCTCCAGGGCATCACTACACACATGGCTTTACATGATCCAAACTGAGAGGTCACATTTCTGTCACCGAGTCGCAGAAAGCAGCCCCCTGTATCCCCACAACTGGCCAAAATCAGGTCATGACCAAACACACCTCCTAGAGCATCTTTTGACAGAAAGGTTCATGATGGGATCTCCACATGAAAACGTTTTGCCTTCACAGATCTCAGCAGCAGTTGCCTTATTTTTGTGCTCACATCGTAAAATTCTGCCAATTATTTTTAAACAGAAAATGAGCCCAATTAGGAGAATGAGAAAGGAGGAACCCACGCAAGTTTGACCCACGCTGTCAGAACTTGCATTTAATGGGTTTAGGTCCATTACCCACTTGTGCAAGTCCTAACCAAGCCCTCTGTGCTCCAGCTCTCCAGGAGATGCACCACAGCTCTGTGGTAATAAGATGTCAACTGAAACCAAGCCAAAGCCCCAAACTTCCTTTCACAAAAGATATAAAAACAGATTCTACAGCACACCTGAGTAAAATATTACATCCCCTTCACTTTGGTCTTCTTCTGGGGGGAGAAGGTGAAGTTTGTGTCATTGTTTCTCTGTAGGTGAACTCAACACACCAGTGAGAAACTTGGAGGCAAGTATCAGAGTAGGTGTCCAATTCACCTTTTGGACAGAGTCAGCAGGAAAGGTAAGTGGATTTTTCCCCATGCACTAAATGTGGTTCATTATGCTGGGCGTAAAGGATGGCTACAGAGAGAGATCAAAGCCCGATGCATTATACAGAGACATATAGAGAAGGTTTACCATACCTGCCATGAGATGCAAAACCAAGTTCCTGTGGTCAGTGGACCTCTCACAAGAGGTGACCACAGCATCCTGGTCAAACACCAATGAGTTAATTACATTTTGGGTTCAAGCATCTTCTGCTGTGTGAACAGGCCAAGGGAACCTCTCCCGCCAGGTCTGGAGAGCCCCACCAGCCCTTGTTGGCACTCGGCTTTCAGCAGGGAACAGAGCGTGGGGTAGGCATCTGATTTTAGCTGATGAGGAGCTATTTAGGTATTTTAAGGAAACCTGTAGGTAGATTTGGACCTTACAGGAACAAAGCTGCAATTGAGGATTAACACCTCGATTGTTTGTCGAGCATGATTTCCCCTGCCATGCTTGATGCCCACAGCGCCGAGGACCGTACCTGTAGATAAACTGACCTCCATTTGCTGCCTCTTAATCAGGACTGAGCTCGCTAAATATTTTAATTGGCAATGCCCCAAAAGCCAAAGATTTCCTGAACACAGTGGCTTTCTTTTTTCAAAGTGCGTCGATAAAGGGAGGTGAACAGCGAGTTCTTCCTTTGAAGCTGAGATTTCGAGGTGAATAAATGAGTGTGCTATTGACACCATTAAGACACACATTCCTCCCAAATACCATGGCAACATAATAAAAAAATGCCCTCCTCTGTTTTCAAGGTCCACACACCCCTGCTGCCTGAGCACAGGTCCCATCCCCTCTCCAGCGCCTTTCCTGGGGAAGGGAAGGAGACAGGAGGTGACCCCAGTGAAGCTGACAGCTTCACCACTGATTTCCATGGGGTTGTAATTCCATCAGTGTGCTGCAAAACCTCATCATTGACAGCACAACGTGAAGTTAACCAAGGTCAAAAATTCTATTTATTCACATACATCCCACTCTTGCTGAAGAAAAACTGTACATACATCCAGCATTTAGTGTTTTGGGCCATTAAGACAAACCCCTAATGACTTATCCAACCCTGGCTTCAGGAAGAAACCAGTAACACTCCCATATGAAATCTCCTTGCAGATTCATTTACCTTCCTCGCTAACAATTCTATTCATTTCTTTCCTTTTCTCCCCAAAAATATGACAATGTCATAAATGTATTCCTGCTCCAGAGAGAGATGTATGCTACTATACTCACATTTAATAAATAAACCACAAATTCCAGCTCTCTGTCCTATATGCTATATACACAATATAGCATAAAATTCATAATAACTCAGCTCTTGCAACTTCATTCAAATTTTGATGAGAACTCATACAATTCTGAGTAGTTTGTATCAAATTATGATAGAAGGAGCTAGCAGGTGTCCCCTGTTTGCCATGGCACTATGCTTTGTTAGCTCCAAGCTCTGGCCAGGAATAATAATAAACTAAAGAAATTTAAGAAAACAACAACAAAAAAAACCCACCCAGCAGTTAGCTTAATTGGTCTAAAAGCAGTCATTTTCATTTCCTGCTCTTTGTGAGGGTTATGCTCTTGTTTTTTCAGATGTGGTTCATTTTTCTTAGAATAGCTCCTTGAGCACCCTCGCTCCCCTGCTCGCGGGGCACTCACTGACTGGAGAGGCAGATGGAGAGGGGAAGGTAACTTTTACTTTTAAAAAACAAAAAAAACCCTGAAAAACCGCAGGAAGTTTTCAGTGCTATGGATGAGACACGAGCAGGGGCGTTATTAGAGGGTTCAAGGCTGTTTTAAGCCAGACCAGGGCAGCACATGGGTCCCTTGATGGCATTTCACGCCATCGGATGAGGACGTGACCTGACCACATCACCTTTTGCCTTCCCTTTCAGTCACTCAGGACAGACGTTGGCAGTAGAAGAAATCATGGAGTTAAACCCAAGTGCCTTTCCCTTTTCTGAAGGTCTCTCCCACACCAGTCCATCACCCAAGAGTGCACATCCAGGACTGCTGCAGAGCAGGGGTGGCGGCAGGGCTCTGCCAGCTCCACGAAACACATTGGAGAATGCAATTTTGCCTTTTTCCTCACTACTTTTACTACTCCTTCCTCTCTTATGTGAGCAAGAACTCACCCTGCAAGCAGCTTGGTCCCCCAGGGCTCTGCACGGTGCCTATGGGAAAGGCAGAGCTGGAATGACCAGACCAGGCTTTGCTTTTGCAACAGAGCTGACCGCCCTGTTCCCTCTTGATGCACACACTATGGGCCACCAGTGACTCACAGCCAGAGAAAACTCAGACCAAAGCTGCACATGGGGAAGAAACACCTAAACGTTGCATTATTATATAAAATGAATGGGATCTACAGTGCTGAAAGTGATCTCTGAGAAACCCAGACTACCAGGCAGAGTGCCACAACTCATTTGCCCTACTTATTGCCCCTTCTCAGCCTCAGCAGGGGGAAATTACTGCTTTACAGATCCGTTGCTGGCTTTCCTGCACAGAGACAACCCCTGTAAATTCAAGGCATCATCACCCAGCAAGTGGTGTCACCCTCCAGCTCGAGCACAGGAGCAGCCATGAACCTGTGGGCATCACAGGAACCCACTGAGGGCTGACAAGGGAACAGAAAGGGGAGGGGAAATCCAGGATAAGCCCACAGCATTGCTCATCTCCAATTTTGGAGTGTTGGGCAGGAAAGTGAGAGCTGGGCTTTGATCAGAAGTGGATGTTTCACACCAAAGGGAAACCTGAGCAGTAAGCAGGGGGTGTCTTCACTCTACATTTCCTTCATGAACCGAAGCAAACCACTAAATAACATAACCATGGCTCTATAATTAACACACACACACACATCCCTGTGTGTTAGAGCCAGGGATTATCCTGGCTGGCCAGAACTCTGTATTCCCTTGTTGCAAGAGCAGAAAACCCTCACACAAGCTTCTCCTCCTGCACTCGAACACCTCCAAACACAACCCTCCAAAGCCACCTTACCCTGAAAATCCTCCTCCTTCAGCCAGGCAGAGCTGCTCCCCAGCAGAGGGAGGATGGTAGATAAAGCTGCCATCACCTGCAGACTTTTAACCCGTGAATTGGCCAAACCGGTGCTGGCAGATGGGAGGAATGGGTGACCATGGGGCAAACCCCACGGGAGGACAACGCAGCTCCTGTCCCTGCAGACCAAAAGCGAGATGCCACTAGATGGTGACAGTGCCCACGGAAATGAAACCACCCAGGAGAGAACCCCAGCTCCCGTACGAGGCCACTGTGAAATGAAAATGTGGTTTGGAAATAAATGGTTAGCACTTCTTGGTTGTACAGAATGAGAATGAGTTTAAGCCGCTCAAGAACAGCAGGAGGCAGTGGTTTAGTGATAAATAGAACAGTGAGTGAATACACCTGCTTGGTGGGAGTGTGAAATGAGCTATTTCTGGGTGGCCCACAGCAGAAGTAAATAAACTCCATTTATCTTCATTTCCCCCTGCCTGCTCCCCTGCACCTCCACTACCCACAGGCTGGGATCGACCATAACATGGGCTGTGGGATTCACCCATTGTTCCCCAATGGAGCTGACAGCCTTCCACATGGCAATTTAAACAGCTCTGTCCCTTGTCCCAGGCAGAGTCCACGTCCAACAGCTATTGCTGTCAGGCTGCCTGAACTCTGCCCTTGCCACACACATTTCTGGTCCAAGCTATTTCAGCATGTTCACAGTGGTGTTTCAGCAGCATTCTGGCAGCCCATCAAATAAAGCTGAGTTCAGTAAAAATGAGTGCTTGCACACAATCCATAAAATCCACAAGCACCAGTGCTGATAAGGAGGAACTGGACTGTAACTGGGTACCTGGGTTTGCCTCCTGTGCAGAACTTGTGCCAAGAGTTGCTTTCTGCCTGCCAAAGGCTCCTCAGCCTCTTTCTAAAAGTCAGAGTTGGGTGAGAACGAGCAGATTCACTTACCTGTTTCACCTATCTTGTGATGCATAGCAAGATCCTGAATTTGGTTTTCATTTTGCATTAATCACCTAAATGATGCATTCAAGAAAACGCAAGTTTTTCAATAAATGAATAGCAGAAGAGAAACTTTTTCCTGGCATTTAATAATCTTTGTCATCTCTGATCAAATAAAATTAAGGGCTCATTTACTTTTGGCTGGTTGTCTTGCTACTGCACACCAGCTAAAACATGAAGGAGTCCAACTTGAAAAATCCCTACAGTGCCCAGGTTCTCCAAAAACCCATCCACATGTTGTGACCCGCTGGTTCTTAAGACTCGTGCTAGCTCTCAGCTAGTGATCCCCATAATTCCTGCAGAGCAGACAGCAAATCCACTTGTTTTTTCTTCTGTTAAATAAAGCCCCAGTGGTGGTGGGAAGAGGGGAACGGCTGGAAATGCCTTAGAGCCTGCAGAAACAGCGAGGAGATTCGCAGAAGTATGGGAAAGGGAATATTCCTTCAGAGATGGAAAGATAAAAAAAAAACTGTGGGTAGTTCTGAAAAATAAGATGACTGTTAGCATGTAATTAACATGTAATTAACATCTGACTCTGGGCTTTGTTTAGCTCTTTAAGCCAGCAGAAACATTCTCCTCTCCCCCAGAGCAGCAGCCCCATCGATCAGAGGGCGCGGGCGCTGCAGTCACACGGGCAGGAGCAAACCCTTGGCAAGCCCAGCATCAGTGCAAACCATGAGCAAATGGGACCCTTCAGGTCATGAATGCAAACTAATCCTTCACTAATAGCAGAATGAGACACTAAGGAAGCGTGGCAGGCATTCCTGCAGTGCTGGAGCATTTCTGCTGCCCGATTGCCCCAAGAAAAACCATTCACAAAAACACAGTTTAAGGATGTGTAGAAAGGAAAGGATTTCTTCTCCCACTTTGCAAAGAGCTGGCAAGCTTAGCTGTGGAGCATCTTCACCATCCCTGCGTGGGTGCTGCTGCAAATACCATTTCCCAGGCTTGGTTGTCTGTTTAGTGGAGTAGAGTTCTCACAGAGGGACACACACATCACCATGCTAACCGAGATATTCCCACTGCAAATCCCCTCTGCTCAGAGGCAGGACAAATCGTACTCATTTCTGAACAAAGCTTCACCTCTTTATTTGAAAGTAACTCATTTCTAAATGGAAACAACAAAAAAAAAAAGGCCAGTGAATTTTATCACACACACACCCAAAAAGAAAAAAAAACAGGTTTCGGTTTTACAGTGAGTGTGAAACACCCAATTCTGACAGTTTTCACTTTTCTTATATGCTGCATTTATTTGCACAGTTCTCTTGCCCAGGCCAAGTCAAGGTTTCACCTCTTCCAAGACCATATAAGCCCTGAGAACAGAAGCTGCCAATGCCTCTGTTTAGCCCTGGGGTTCCCTCCCTGGGGAGGGTCAGAGCTCTCCCAAGGGCTGGGTCCCTGCACAGGGATGGAGGGTTCTCCAGGGGAGTCCCCGGGGGCAAAGGGTGTCCTTGGTGGTGAAGGCTCCCACTGGTGGAACCACAGGCCCAGCAGCACGGCAAGGGAAAAAATGCCATGTTAGAAAGCACAAATGAAAAATGTCATTTTCATTTCCCAAAGGGAAATTTCATTCATGTTTTTTTCATGGTGGCTTTTTCCCACCCGTACGGATGATTTTGTGAACAAGAGAGGTCAACAGCCTGCTCATGTACGCAACCACCCACTCTCACCTTGGAAACAAAGGCAGTGAGGAACTTCAGAAAGAGAAGAGAACGGCTCTGTGTTCCTGTCACGGGGCGGGGGGGGGCACGCAGGTGTTTCTGCTGTAATATTTCTTCTGTGCTCCCCATTTGGTGTCAGCCCGAGGCAGGCAGCAGGGTGAGAGGAACGGATCCAGCCCGTGGTGTCCTGGGCAGAGCATCACCTCCCACTCTCCCTGCCTGGCTTCTGCAGCTCGTAGACCCCAACAAGTTGTCTGATGGCTGCAGGTGACACCTCAGCTCGCCAACTGTCGCCACCAAACCTCACAGCAGCTTTAGAAACCTGACAGGAAAATACTGTACCAATTTACAGATGGTGCTGGGGGTGACACTGCATCACCCTTCATGAGGAAGCTGATGGAAAGGGGCTGTTGTCCCCAGGAACATCAGCCAAGCTTGGGGTCAGGCAGACACTTCATGGAGGCAACCAGAGGTTTGGGGAAAATACCTTCAGTCTTTCAAGATGAAAGGCAGGGTTTCAGGAAGAGCAAGCAGTGCTCTCAGCTCCTGCAGCTCCTCAGCCTGGCCCCACACTGAGCCAGGCTCAAGATGGTTCCCGAGGAGAGCCCTGGGACATGC
The DNA here is from genome assembly GCA_013398125.1 of Aegotheles bennettii. Lineage (NCBI taxonomy): Eukaryota > Metazoa > Chordata > Aves > Caprimulgiformes > Aegothelidae > Aegotheles > Aegotheles bennettii. The sequence continues at coordinate 24,998 of VZRW01010836.1, forward strand.
CAGGGTGTGGGACAGGGAGGTGGTGATGGCAAGGCAAGGCAGCCCATGGCTACCACAGCACAACCACCAAGGTGCTTAAAAACAAACTGCCTGTGGTGACTTCAATGGAAAACAGACAAGATCATTCCCTTCCCTAGCTCGTGCTCACCCCAAATCCAGCCCCTCCATCCCACACCTTCAGCAGGGCACGAGGGGCCTGGTGCCACCCCACCATCCATTTGTGCACGTCTCCCAGGGATGCTCATGAATGAAGGGAGTCTTGTGATTTTATTGCAACAAATAATCTCTATCTCTTGCATCATGGTAGACTCCAAAATTCCCTCCAGGACCACCTGGTTGCTGTGCAGTCTCAGGAGAAGCCTTGCCCCTCCATCAGTTCACCTGAGTGCAAATGCATCTCTATTTTGGAGAAAAGTGTTTTTCATAGCAGCCCAAGCTCGCCCACAGTAACAGGAGGGCTTCGTTATTGCAACCCATGCCACCAAGGTGACAATTATTTTTCCAGACTCATGAAAAACATAATTCAGCTGAGCATTGCATCATGTAAACAACCCCATTCTCAAGCACGGGCTCACTTTTTCCACCCCAAAGCAGATGGGCAGTGGAAGATGACAAAGCAAAGGGAAGGTACGACCAAACAGATGCTTTCTACAGGCAGAGAATTTGTCTGGGTTTCATTGAAATAATCTGCTGCGTCCCAGCAGCCCGCCAACAATTTCCATGTTTCCCCGACTTTCTGGTATGCACATGGAAATGCATCGTTATAAAACATGAGCAAAAATGTCAGACTAATTAGAGGGGGTTTATCTGGTTAAAATCATGGCTTGTTTCTTAAAAAAACAGACATCTCCTCACCCGTGTGTTCTAAATAGCATCTTGGATTATTAAAGCAGAAAGGAGTTTTACAAAGCTGATTTACATTGCTCTGTTTGCTGCCTTCTGTTTGTTTTTGCATGTCTCCCAGTACAGTCTGGTCAGGTCCTACCTTTCCTCACCAGCACTTTCTAATCAATGGCTTTTTCAGAGTCTCTGGCCCGAAAGCAGGGGATGGGATGGATCAGTGGTTAGGGCACCAGACAGAAATACAACTCCCTGCTGCCAACATCCCGTGGGATGCCGGGCAAGGCACTCACCCGCTCTTTGTCTCTGCTCCCCATCTGTAAAACACACATTTCCCTCACTCACAGGGCTGTCCCGAAGCACACAAGGTTTTATTGCAGCGGGGTAATGAGGCACAGGCTCAGCTTGTGTCTGCCTCCGTGCACGCCGCCACCGCTTATCAAAAAAGCTCCCAAACGATTGATGGGAGCTGCATGGTGTAATTGCAGGCACTAATGAACTCTAGGTAGGGCACATGACTTTGAAGAGAGGAGACATATGAAAGTGTGCAAGGGCGCTTCAGTCCCTGGGGTGGAATGTAAATACCAGCTTTCCAGGCAAACACCCAGCTCCAAAACTGGAGGAACTTTATCCAGGCATAAATTGCTTTAAATAGCACGGCAGTGCCTTATCTTCCTATCTCCACTATTAAAGAACTCTTTGTTTCTCAGCAGACTGCCACGGGCCCGAGTGATGATCTCGCTGCATGTGACTGCTGGGGCTGATATCAGTCAAAACAGGGCTCAGCCCAGCAGCAAGGGCTGCTCGGCTTTCCCCAGTGAAACCCCTCCACGCTGCAGACAGCCTGGCCCATGGTGGCTGGAGCTGCACAGATGAACATGTGGGAGCAGAGAAGGAAGGCAGGACCATCCTCTTCCCTGTCACACAACATCCCAGCACCTTAAACCAAGGTTATGGCCTTGGAGATACAACACAGCTCTGCAGCATCCCAAAAGTACATCCCGACACAGCCGATCCAGCACGGGGCAGCCTGGGATCTCCCCCCTGTACCCCTCTGCCCCCCGAGTCCCTGTGCAGCCTGCAGTGACCAGTGCATCACCAGGGCGAGTCCTTCCCTGCTGCCCCGAACCCCAGGGTCTGCCACCTCGAAAAAATGAAAAATCTGAACATATGAGGGAGCAGAAAGCACCAGGATCACCACGGGTGGAAGCCAAAGAGGAGCTGAACATCACTCCACCCCGAGGGAACCCCCCCGCTGCCATGCGTACACCAGCCCAGGTCCCTCTCTGGGCTCTCACAGGGGCTGAGGGGTCCCCAACAAATCATCTTTTATTACCCAGTGGAGGCTGAGAAATGAAGCAAAGGCTTCACCATCACCCTTGAGCAGAATCTGGAAAACGTTTGATTTAATTCAAGCAGCTGGTCTCTCTGCCTTCCGTGCTGTAAAATACTCCAGGTAGATAAATGGAAGGGGATCAATACAGAGTTCTCCATTTCCAGCCCAGAGCCCAGAAGAATTGCCATCAAACAGCCAATATAAAGAAGTTTGTGGCACTGGGTCAGCTCCTTCTCTGACAAACACAGCATCAGGACACACTGATCCTGCTGTGGCTCTGGCTGTGCTATCAGAAACATAGCTGGGATAACCACCAATGCCAGAGCTCCTGCGAGTCACCCATCAGACCCCCATCCAGGCAGGGTGTCAGGCTGGGCCCTGACAATTTAAACCTGCAATGACTTCTGTAAAAGCATAAAAGCATGAAACAGTCAATTTTTACAATAACAATTCCCAGGGCTTGGCTATGCTGATGGGAGCTGAATTTGGTGACTTCCAAAGCTCAGGGCACATCCACAGCACAAGGCAGGGGGTCAGCAAGCTGCACCACTCTTTGGGGCGTGATGTTCCATTCTCCATAGCCATAAATCTATGCATATCCAACCTCCCCAACCATAAATCCAAATGCATATGTTCATCACAACTGCTGGGTTACATGAGCATGTGCTCCTAATGCACTTGCTACTCTCCAGCAATATGAACCTAATATTTTCTAAATATTATGGAGTGATCAGTTCTCATATTTGTAACAGAACCCATGAAGAAGCAAAAAAACAATCTGTTTTCTCCTTGATACTCTTGCTAGTAGCAATAATCTATCATTCAATTACTAGAGCTTTCAGAACCATGAAATACACCCCACTGCGTGCCTACTGGGAGCAGCAGTCCCTACAATTACTGGGTAAAGCTCAGTTGGCCCTAAAACAGTAGTTGACTGTAATTACGTTTATTTACCTAATTGTAGCTCATCACACCCCTGACTGAGCAGGGATCAGCAGCACTTTCATGAAGATATCTCTGAACTTGGTGGTGCACATGGGGTGTTCAGTTGCCTTTGGGGGATGTGAGCACCAAGAACACAGATATTTAATCCGTTCCCAGATGATGCCAGCCAGCTCCCAGGGTCAGCAAGGTCTCCCCGCAGGGGGGGAAGCCCAGCCAGCCACATCTGCAGATCCCACCTTCATGCACCAGCATCCTCAGAGTCAGGCTCAGCCCCTGGAGAGTCACAGTCAGTAGGTGAAAATCCTATGGATAACGTGAGGCATCAACCATGTGGACACACACAGATATTTTGTAAGGTAGGAGGCAAATAACGAAGAGCTTGTCAGTGCTTTAATACTCATTTATGATAGGAGCTGCTGATTTGAACCACAGGTACCATTTATTCAGCAGGATGTTACAGTATATACTTGACTCCAGCCACGTACCATACATACATGTTTCTTTCCTGAATCAGGCTTAGAAGTAGCCCAATACCTGGAATATATTTTTCTCCACCAAAGTTTCTTGGAATATGAAGAGTTAGAAAGAAAATTAGAAAGGAAAGATCTCTTTTACTGAATGCAAACAATTCCTTTCTTCTTGCTACCCGGCTACAATCACTTAAGGCAGAGATGGGTTGGGGGAGTGAGAGGCAAAAGGGTTTGCAGGTCTGTAGCTGAGCAATGGGAGCATGTGGGACACCAGCACAGAGTCACACAAACAGCACAACAGCCACGTTCTGGGAGCCTTTGCACGTCAGAGATCAAACACAGTGCTTAGCTCCCGAGATGGCTACTGGAAAAAATGCAGTGGAATCAAAATAGCTCCATCATTTGGGCAGAAACCCTACTAGAAATGTAGAAATAAAGAGCAGACAAAGCATATTACCAGAAGGGTCTGTGCGATTTCAAGGGGGACTCAAAAGAGTTGTTTTATGAGCTCAGAGTTACCCACCAGCACACACCCGTCTGTCCCAGCTCACCAAGAAATTCTGCAACCTCTCTGCCTCTCCATCTTGCGAGTCTATAACCATCATTTCAGCATGTATCACTCACAGCAAGTATTATTACTGATCATATCATCCAGCTGTTTGTTGTTGTTAAAATAAATAATAAAAAAGACAACAACTATCATATTTTACGTTATGGATGCTTTGCTGCAACAAGACTTCACCAGATGTTCTGCTGCCTGGTTGTGCATGCCACAAAAGCAATGTTTTCTAACGACATAAATATAACACGAGATGAAAGCCATGGGAATGCCTGTGTGTTCTTTTCTTAGCACAGCTGCATTTGAGATGGTTTTTGCCTCTGTCAAGCATAAATCAAATGAGGGAAAAGCAATCCTCAGAACTAGCCCGTTTCTTGATAGAGGCAGTGTTTGCTGCCACAAACATTAGGTGATGTCAGGAACTATTCTCCATTATAAAATTCCAATTCTCACGTTCATGGGGAGGTCAAGTTAAATGTTATTAAAGCATTTCCAGCCCTGGACTGGGAAGTGCTGGGAGTTTCAGGTTTGGCTACATCTATTGATTGGCATTAGCAAAGATAAGTGATGAGTACTGCTCAGGGGCATGGGCTTCAGCTAGAATTCCCAATTTCTATTCCCAGCAGTGCCAAAACACACACGAGTGCTTACAGCCAAATCTCTGACCTGGGCATGAGGTTTTTTCATGTTTTTTTCATGGGTTTTGGGGACATATTCATTAATTAATAGCCAAGATGCTCGGATGAAGCCTCCTCCTTAGTAAATACGAACATTTATTCTGTTCAGACTTTTCACCTGGCGTCAGCAAGGCAGTGCCAAGCAGGATATCATACAAATGACAAACAGGCTGAAGCGATGAAAAGTGTTACTGTGTAAGCACAAAACAGAGCTGTACCAGAAGAAAGGGTACCCAGCTTTTTTCTGACCTTTCCAAAGCAAAGCACGATCTGCGGCGAGCCCTCAGCTGCGCGCTACCTATATCCTGTATGAATGAATCCCTTTCTTGTGTGATTGTTCAAAGCCAATAGGTCCGTTTCTATAGAAGCACCCACAGGATCACCGAAAACCACATATTCAGCTCTTGTTAATGTCAGCAATGACGTACCAGAGCAAGTACTTGTTTGTCCTGAAGAAATACAGGACTTCCACCGCTCGAGCATGAGCCTGCTGCCAAGTGCCTGCTCAGAAAAAATAAAGAAAGAGAAAAAGAAGTTGTTGACATGAGAGGAAAAACCAGGTTTCCTGTTTGAACTCTGACAGGTACTGGAAGATATGAGTAACATCAAATCTTGGTCTGCTCTAAAGGCAGTCTGTGGTCAGGGGGTTCTCACATTTGTTTGTGTGGAGCAGCTTTGAATTGTTTGCAGATACCGCGCAGAAGAAACTCAGAGATCCTTATCGGGGCGCAGGGCCTGTTATGAAATGTATGCATTTGTGAGCAGGTTACAGGAGATCAAAACGGCTCCAGATGATATGCCTCACATGCTGTAAAGTGTGGTAGATGCTCCCGAGATACCTCCGAAAATATCACGTCGCAACGTTGTCGAGTACAGGCAGTGGCCACCTTTATTTCCATTCCTCGCTGCGCCGCAGGCGAAACAAGTTGGGGGGGATTTTTTTTCCAGATCATTCTTTTGTGTGTGTGTGTGACTGTTCAAATTAAACCTTTCCTTCGTTATGAGTTTCACCAACAGAACTACTCAAACGATTATAAAGGAAACTAAATGATGGAGAAAAGTGGCTTAAACCATCCTGGTTCTGCCCTAGCTGTGCGCCAGCCACGGTCCGCTCTGGCTGACACCACCAAGGGGATGGTGGACAATGCTGGCGTGCCTCCTCATCACTCTTCTTCTGAGCTGCAAAGCCCGATGGAGAAACTCCCAGCAAGGAGAGCCAGGAGGGATTCTGCATGAGTAGTACAGGCTGGTTTGCTGTGTAAAGGAAAGCAGAGCAGATAGATTTGGGTGGGAACACTGCAGGCAGACCCCTCACTGGACCCCAGCATCCAGTCCAGTTCTAAGAGGTGCTGGGAAGAATTGTGTGCTTTGTAAGAGACTTCCCAAAGTGCTCTGCCAAAGCGACCAACCAAGATCACAGCTGAGAACCTGGCTCCTGCACAACACAGCCTGCCAGCCAACAGCAACAGCTTCCTCCTGTCTTGAAGATCAACCCCCACAAACTTCTCTGTACTCATACCTTTGGATAAAGTCTAACCAGTTGACCAAACACCTTGCAAGGAGCTCAGCCTTCCACAGACCAGCAGCTCAGTCCAGGTGCCCAGGTGTGAAGAGCACAGAGGGCCCTGCTCCATCCCTTCCCTGGCACAAGCACATCTCCAACTCCAGCATCCCCAGCTGCTCTCGCACGCTGGCCATGCCTTCTCCTTTCAACCACCCCTAATGTCACATTATGCTGCCTTTGTACACAGAAAACAAAGCCTAAGTTTTCCTTAGGCAAAGGGGCTAATGCAAATCATCTTTTTCAAAAATTCTGATAAGAAAAGGAGTCACCAATTTCTGCTAAACCCAAGTCCTGTCAGGGGACACAGCTACTGTACAGCTCCATAGTACAATTTAATAAGTGAATAACTTAGAGCTGCTTTGGTTCATTCATTGAGGCAAAAACTGTCCTCAAAACTGTGTGTCCCAAAATCATGCCATCAACTCTCTCCTAGCCCACACAAAGAGCTTCCACCAAAACCAGAGGCAGTTCTGCACATGCACCCCATGGCAGACACAGTCCTCCAGAGGCAACACGCTCCTTGGAGAACATCAGCACCTTGATCCAGTACCATGAAACCAAGACACAACCAGGAGATCACTTCACCTTCTCTCCTGGGCTGTGCCCTGTACAGTGATTCTGTGATGGGATCCCCAGCTGATGGGGACAGTGCTCAGCACTACACAGGGGCAGACCTTCACAGTCACTGATTTTGGGGCTACCTGCAAGCTGTAGAGATCTGTGACTCTGAGTCTGCCTCTTCTCATGGATTTTTGTTTGTTTTATCTTTCCAGCTGACACCTGCGAGCCTCTTCTACTACAGTGAATGCTCACAGAAAGCAAGTGTTCAGCTTGCGGGCTAATAATAAGTAAATTTTAAGAAATGAACTGAAAAGCAAAACCATTACATTGAGGAAGAGAACAATTCCCTACAACAGGGCTAGCCAGTTGCAGCCATTTAACAACTGGGATTTCAGATCTGGGCTAGTCATAAATTCACCTCACTTGCAAAATCCTTCCTCGAGCTACTTGTAGTAACTTGTAAGTTTGAAGCAGAAAAAAAGCTGTAAGTTCCTTAGCCACCAGAACACATGGCTTGAGGAACAGAAACTCAGCAAATAATTCTCCCTAAAATAGTAAGGCATTATGTTTGTCTGCTTTTCTGAGCCAGAACTCTTTCAGATAAATTCATTATTTTCTATACTATTTTTTGTAAATTTATTGAAGTTTTTTCCCCCCCACAAAACAGGATGGATTTTGCCAGTTGGATTTTAACTGGTTGTTCTGCTGCAGCTGACACAAGTACAATATAAACAATCTGTTCCCAACGGTCTGATACTGAAATTGCCCTGAAATCATGGGGACCTAAGAGGGTGGTTAACTTAATACCTGTGCTTAAGAGCATTCCTGAATTAGGGCTATAAATCGCAAGAGAAAGCTGTAGAAATCCTCCTGTCACTGGAATCATTGCCCAGTCATTTATTTGAGGGTATCAGGATTAAGCTGTTAGATTTATTGTAGCAATTCATACCAATGTCATTAGACATTGACTCATATAATTTAAAAGTGCCTAAGATAGAACCTAACAGTACGAAGAATAAGAAAACCCAGTAGATTCATAACTAGAAATGATATCAAATTAATTCAGTATTACATGGCACAGCAATTAAAAAAATCTTTCTAAATGGGAGCACTGGTTGCTCATGTGCAGCACTACAGCATAATTAATATACAAGACTGAATACTAATTGATGGCCAATTTTTTAATAACTTTCAAAGTGAAATTGTTTAATTTAGCACATTATAGATTTTTGTTCCTTTGAGACTTCAGGTGCTGATATGAATTATCACATTTAAAGTGCTGTCCCCATTGATTCATTCTTGTTGCAGCAAATACTGTGGCCAGGTGTGCTCATACTCCTTGTAGATTTTGAATATTAATGGACAATCAGGAAGATATAAAAGTTAACCAAGATATAAGAAAGCTAGATTAATTCAATTATTAAATATTATTTCTGCTCATGATGTTGATTCAGTATAATTTCATTAAGAAATTCTCCCCTTTATTTAAATCTTCATGCTCAAGTGCTGCCACCAAATGTTTTGATCCTTAGTTGAATAAAATAGGAATACTCCTCTTAATCTTATTTTTTTTCTTTTCAACTTCTCCTTTTAGTCTGGATTTTGAGACAGTTACTAAAATGCAACAGGGCTCTGTGTGCTCAGAGGAAAAGCTTCATTTATTGTATCCACACTTTTTTGGTAGCAAACACTCGATCCAGCCCTGCTCTGTAAATCCCACATTGCTCTTGACTTCCAGCCATTAGGTGCCACCCTGAATATTTATAAGCAATATTACCTGATTTTGTGTTATCAAACAGCACACGCAGAGTCAGAATTAAAATAGTGTCAGCTTATTAAAAAAAGGGAAAAAAGCATTTTTAACAAAGCAACTACTTTTTAAAGTGCCTGAATCTTTTGTCTTTTTCTCTTCTTCTTTTTTTTAATTCTATACTTTCAGAATATCTAACCACAAGCATTTGAGCAAACTAGAGAAAAGAAACTGTTGGTAATTTTCTGTAAGTTTCAGAAGGCAGCAGGATATACGTTTTGTGTTTCTATCTATAGAGACCTGCAGGCAAACGTACAGTGGAACAAAGATAGACATCTCGATATATTTGTACCTGCCGCTCGTGTGCCTGTATGGAGATAGATTCTTAATTAGATAAGTAAACAATGGAAACTTTTAAAATTCATAGTTTGAGTGTACTGAACTCTATTTTTCTCACACACTTCTTTAATAATTATTTTTTATATGCTTTCCATGAGCTGCAGCTGATCACGAAGCATCCAGCACTGTTGGGGGGTGGTACCACAGCTCTGGGCTTCTGGACCTGGCTTTGACCTGCCCCGGAGCACAACAGAACATGTACAAGTGAAATCTTTATCTTTGATTCAAATATTTATTTTAGTACATTATTTTTTTCAGCAGGAAAATAATTTCTGGACTACTGAGTGTGGTGATTGCTGCGTGAGAGACCTCGAGCAGAACCAAAGCAGCAGGCTAAAATTAGAGCAATAAGGGTTGTGTAGTAGCCAGGGTCCAGGATGGGTCCCTTGGCCACAGGTGGACCTCCCCGAGCAACCCGGCTCTCCACTGTCCATTCTCCCCTCCTCCCTGCTACCAGGTGAATATTCAGTGAAGTCAGGATCATTCTCCAACTAATTGTAGATGGGAAGGGTCAAACATTTTCCTGACTGGAGAAAACAAATAGGTACCAGTTTGCCTTTCCCTACCTTTTACTGTGACACTGCTGCTGTGACCAAGCCCCAGGCTCCTTGCCAGCAACCAGCAGTAGCCGTTGCTGCTGCAAGATGCTCTGATACAGGACTCCGTGTATACACCCTGAAACCAACAGCCACAGTCAGGTTGGAGGTTATTACCCATAGTTTGGCTGGAAGTTGTCCCCCGTAGGCTTCAGATTTCACTGCTTGGTACCCACAGCTCTGAGGACCATGCCCTTGGACTGGTGGGGTTGCTACCAAACCCCAGAGCTCGGGTTAAGCCTGCAGTGAAGATGGTTCTCTAACACACTTTATGCCCCAGTTTAATAAAAAACTAAGCACCCATTTTGCCTAAGAAGTCCCCATCATCAGCTAGTGGGAATCAGTGAAGCTCCGGTGAGTTCAGCAGGACAACAACTCACACAAGATTCAATTCAGACCCTAGCAGCCAATTCAGTAGCCCCTGAGATGCACTCACTGGTTTCCCAGCACTGCTGGAAGAACCATTCAAACACCCACAGAAATCAATCGTTTCTAGCAAACCAAAAACCAATTTGCTTATTTTTAAGTTTTCTTTTCCCCTGTACTGGCAAGGCTTTAAGGAAGCAAAGATATAAACCAGAAATATTTAGAAGAACATTCATTAATTTGTAATAGCTACAACACTGTGTGTTCCAGACCCCATCTCTCTGGGAATCAGTGTTAAATATTCATCCCGATACTTACACAATTCCAAAGGGGATATATATATATGTCTGTGCAATCAAACTTTAAAAATTAATGAAGTGAAGTAAATAAATCCAATAAAACCCACATGATTACCCTAGTTTTGCTTTCTTAAAGAATCTGATGGCTTCAAGAGCCTTCTGCTTCCCTCGTGATCCATAGAATTCAGCTTTAACTATAGCTGATGGTTTCTCCTTCTTTGTAACAAAGGATTAAAAAGCACAACTTTGAGGATAAAACTTGTCTGTATAACCAAAACATGAATCAGACATCAATTAAGAGGCTGAAGACTTCTCCAGGTTTATCACTCCATTCTTCAGCACACATCCCCAGGTAGAAGAAGGGCTGTATGGCAGCGGGTTTGGGAAAGGGGGGAAAAGAACCAAAGAAGATATTCCTGGAGAAGGCCAAAAAAGGGCAAGATCTAAAACATTGTAAAAATCAGCAACCAACCCGTGCGTTAATCAATAAGTAAATAAATAAATTCAATGATAAGCCAAGTCCATGCTGAAATGCCATCCAGTTTGATGACACTACTCCAATACAGAAAGTAAAGGACCTGTTCACCAAAGCCTTCCTGGAGTTTGGAGCAGTTCTCTGAAACCTCAGTGCTCCTTGGACACCTAAAACAGTCTCCAAGTATAGGAAAAAAATCTAACATACAGCTAAGTACACAAGTAACAAAGATCTTTTAATATAGAATATAGTTGTGTTTTCACCTTGTACAAAAATACAAGTTTTGAGAGTTCACTAGAAGTGAAAGCCAGCACTAGGATGAGTCCAGCTCAGTATCTCCTGTTTATGTCTGGCTTCAAACTTCACATGAGCTATAAAAGCTGCACAAATTTTGTGACAATCCCTCGTTTTGTTTTGTTCTGGAATGGAGGGACCATATAAAGCAGAAAGGAGGAAAATAAAGCAAAACTGATTAATAAAAAAAATCCTTGCTCTTAAAAGCAAAAGGTTACTCTTAGGTTGCAAATGTCACTTTTCAGTTGATGAATTTCTCATTCTTAGCAAATGTTTCTGTGATTTTCACTTTCAGGGTCTATGTTATGTAAATATTTTATCTTTGGCCACAATAGAAGCTGTTCGTAACCCCTTGATGTGTTCCTGAGGCTCCTATTGATGCCATTTCAGGATTCTCTATAACAACAAGTCTTGCTAATTTTATCACTATTGGTTTGAGCCAGCCCATTGTGTGGCTGGTAGACTTGAAAGCACCGTGTGAAATCCAATGCCAGGAAATCACCATGGAATTTTACCTCCAGATTTCAACACTAACTCTTCAGCAGCTGGAAATCCAGACTGAAAGCAGCAATTCTGTCCTGCAACACCAAAGCTTCCACTTCCCCTAACCAAAAAAAGGCAAAAAATGAATTAAAATCATCTGCGAAGCATGGGCATCTACAGCCCTCCAAGTGTGTTTGCTCTCAGTGTTTTTTAAGAGTCAGGAGGGTTCCAGGTTTCTGGTTGAAATCCACATCAGCTTCACACACCAGAGTGGTACAACATCACTTTTTTAGCTTTCAGGCTATGATCCAGCTCCCAGCCACACTTCTTTCTTGGGTCATCTGGATTCACCTTGACTTTGTGCTTCCAATCCCACTTCTCACCTGGCCATGACCACTCAACCAAGTGCCCAAACCATGCCTTACCCATAAGTTGCTATCTACAGCCCAGGATTTCCCAGACAGCACTGTGCAAATGCATATGTGCATTGTAAAAAAAACCAGAAACTACTCTGAATGCAAACTTTCCTAAACCCTTTGATGACAGCAATAGAAAGTGGGACTGCAAATGCTGATGCAATGCTGCTTAATTGCATTTCTCATTATTGTAACAAGCTCTCAGTCTACAGGCTCTAGAAACCAAACAGCAGCCAGGGGCTAATTCTCCTCAGATTGCTACCCTGCTGCTGATAAAATGCTACAGCACAGACAAATTCTGCCTTCAGACTTTTATAGAGACACACGTATGTCCACAGCAGGCACCAGCAGCACCACTTTTAATAGCAATTAGCAGGGCAAGACAGGAGGCAGAGTGTGTATCTGTTTGAGGGAAATGCTGCACCAAACCAGCAATATCACAGCACCTTTATTTGAATGGGAGCAAAATGCACAAGAACAGGGAAAAAGCTGCATGGCTTTGGGTCCCAAAGACACACAGAGCCTGCAGCTCCATCATCTCTGCTGCTTCTGCACTGAAGACAGCTGGGCAGGTCCCCCTGCTGCACTGCTGCTGTGCTCGCTGCCCAGACAGGAGAACATAAATGTTCTGAACAGAAACCCTGAAACAGGGGAAGGCTGGCACACACCATGTGGAGTTTCAGAGAGCTAGCAGTTTGTTTGGTTTAATTTTTTCTTAATTTGTTGTATTTCTGTTTTGGTTCTCCTCTGTTCCACCTCCTCTTTATCTTTCAGGTCCTGTCTTATCATTACTTTACTGGAAAGGACTTTCTCTAAACATTTCCAAGCAGCCTTGGGAAGGATCTTTCCACACCCCTCAAAGTTTCTACAGAAAACTATTTTTCTCTCCTATCTTAACAATCTTTTTGCTTCAACAGTATATTTTTTTCTGTCTCTCCTCTGCTTTTTAACAGCGCTCCACATGGCCATGAGCTACCAGAGAGTTTCCATTGACTTCACTGTGCTTTGGTTCACACTTCACGTTCAAAGTTTTCTGCCCATTCTCATCTTCAGATCCCTTTACCACAACACTTCCTACCCACACAGAAGCTAGTTTGTACAAACTGGAAATCTCATGAGACTGTGGCTCTCGCGTTGTCTTCTGTTCCCAAAGAAGGTCATCAGGTTTTTTGCCCTCGGGGCGTTTTGGTAACGCCTGTTCTGAAATGGCTACAAACAATTTTTCAGGCACAAAAAAGCCTCAGATTTGGTCAGATTTAGATAAAACAGATGGAGGTACTTGGCCACTCTTAGCCCTATCGATTTCTTCAGATCTGAGTGATTCTTCAGCACTGGTGCCAAAGTGGTGACCCATTCCCAGGTGCCTGGGTAACCAACCATATCTAGATGGTGATCATCAACAACTCATTATCAAGCTGATTGGTTCATCAAAGATCTGCAGAAAACTCTCCAATTCTGTTCAATGTTTCCCCTAAAATCAGGGATGATAAACCAGAAAGGGCACATTTAGATTTGCAGATGATGTGAACGTGGAAGCCATTGCACTCGTACCAGAGAACAAGACTGAAGTTCAACATGGTATTTATAATAGAAATACAAACGGATGAAACTCAGTATGGAAAAGTATCATAATGAAAGGAGTAAGCACTCACCTGCAGGTGCACTTTGTGAAAGGATTATAAACAACAGGAGTCAATAATTGCAGGTTGTTTCCAAAAAAACTGTTCTCTGTAGGACACATGACAAAATGCATGAGCTGTGTTCAGTATCCATGTGGTCTCAGCTGTACCATCAAGTCACTTCGGGGCTTCAGCTTCAAGATATGAAGCAGTTGGAGAGAGTGCAAAAGCCAAAGAGAAGAATGATCTGAAAACCTCAAAATATGACCCATAGGAGAGGACTGGGAAAACTCAGGTTGCTGAATTCAGCAAGGGAATGACATGATCACAGTCCCTAACAGGAACAATAGTTTATTGGACACATCTGCAGATGATACAGTGAGGAGGATAGACTTAAACTCTGGCAAGAAAGAGTCAGGTTAGATATCCAGGAAACCCTCTAGTGAGAGGAAAGCACTGGGATAGGCTGTTTGGAGAAGCTGGGGAGCTCCCATCATGGGAAGTCTTTAAGAGCAGATTAAAGAGTTTTTCACTAGAACAATAATGGTAATTTTTCCTGTAGTGGTTCATGGGATGGGTCAGAAGACCTGAGCAGTCCTTTCCTTGCTTATTAAACAGCTAGCCATGGTTAGGTTCTGGAAGATCAAAGTAAGCACTTAACCAAGCACAATGCAACTGCAGATTCATGGATGTTGTAATAATACAATTTTCTGGATTTTTAAACCCTCAACAGCAGTTAGTGGCCAACCTTGCCCAGAAGGTCCACAGGGATGATGCAATTCCACTCTGCTGACAGAGATCTATGGTGGGAACTGGGAAGAGTCCACCTTGATTGATTTTCACTTCCAGACTGACAGAAATCTCCAGGAACTGGCTCGGCTTGAGTGAAAAGTATGGAGCTCCAGCACTTTTCAGAGAAGGATCTCCATTGCACGCTTGGGTTCATATTTGATTTCTTAGTCTTTGTCTAACAAGAAAAACAAGAAGCAAAAGCCCTGACAGATCTGTCAGATCTTATGTCATCCCATTTCCACTCCCACCCATCATCTGACTGTCCCTTACCCTCTCCTACCACCCCCAGAGCTCCTCCACCAACAGAACATCTGAGCATTGAGAAGAACATTAAGATTTTGTCCATTATAGAGAGGTCATTTCTGAGATTAGCCTTTCCAATCATTAAGAGAAAAGAAGAAATTAAGTAGCAAAAAGATGAGTAACAATAATTGCCCAACAGGCAGCAGAATTGGACATTCTTTGAGCAAAGCAACTGCTGTCCCAGGAGCTCCTGCCTTCCACACATATTCTTCCTTTACTTTCCTCAGCATTGGTCAAGTCAAAGGTAAACAACCTACAGAACATCCTGCACTTCAACCAGGAGCAAGACATTGTAATCATAAACTCTGGGCCAAATCCTCACGTTATGCCTATGATTTATCCCCAGGGGGGGTCTGGGCACCCATTTGAGTCACGCTCTGGCTTATTGTTCACGCACTGTGTGCATGAGGTTCACTCAAGTTTTGCTCCCTTCACTGGTTTGATATTTACTTACACAATGATTTCATGTAGACTCATTGTTTCAGCCTTTCCTTTTGTTCTTGTAAAGATTAACGTCTTCAAAAGATGTTCAGCTGGCAAAACATTTTGAAATCCAATTCTCTGGTGGTCTATTTTCAGAAACGAAATACTTGGTGGTCACTATATTTCACTACTAGCACTTAGTGGTTTTAAAAGTTGTTTTCTGTTCTACGTATTAACATAATTTGTTTACTATAAAAAGACTCCTAAACACATATTTCTCCCATCTTCCTCATCCATTACAGATGAAACCTGAATGTTATATCAAGAGACTAAGGCAAAAGTCAAGTCTCAAAATGTTCCTACCCCAAACCAACTTCACTTGCAGACTCTAACTGCTTATTTTCCAGATAAGCTTAAAAGCCCTTAAAACCCCAACATGGGCACATACACCACACCCCATCAGAAAAGCATCACATTCCATTATTGTCACAAGAAATACCATGATAGCAAGAATCCCAGAACCCAGAGACAGACACACTGAAAGCATCGACTCCCATCTTCTGCACTCAGCAGAAAATATCGATGGAGAATAAATAGTGATATAAAAAAGCAAGTTGCATGACTTATAGCTGCATCTCAGTGACTGCTCCTGCTCTCTGCAAAGACCTCAGACACCAGAGGAGCCTTCAGAAAAGGATTTCCAAGCGACCAAGAAAAAACTGTCCCCTTGCCTCATCAGTCATGCTTGCCACTAATGTTTTAGTTTGGGTAAATATTTAACCACAAGTAGCATTTGTCCTGCTGTACTCCCATTTGCAGAGTATATGATTACACGGTGGAACAGGCCATTCTCTGGTCGTGAAAGCTTCCTCAGCTAAGAGATTGGGATCAGCCAGGTCAGTACAGAAAACACAGCCTCCGTGGGCTGGGTGTACATGGGCAGGGCAGAGAGCAATGCCAGGAAGGCAGCATGAGCAGCTCAGAAATCACCATAAAATAGTGTTGATAAATGGGAAGCAGTTCAGAGCACGGCTAGCAAAATAATGAAGAGCCTGAGGGAACAGGTGGAAGAAGGAAGATTAGAGGAATTGCATATGTATATCTTTGACCAAAGGAAACAGTCCGGGGATATAAGACAGGTATCAGCTTCACAGAGGGGAGGGAAGCGTTTGGGGTGGGATAGAATAGATAACTGGGAACAATTGTAAGAAACTGAATTTAAAAAAAAATTAGGCTCAACATAAGGGAAGAAAAAAATGAAGAATAAAATTAGAATATTGAATAGTTTAGGGGCAGAAGAGTCATTTGTAGAAACTCCTTCACTAGAGAATTCAGAACCAAGCATGACAGAGCCCTAGTAAATACTTGGCAAGGAGACTCATGCTTTGTGAAGCAGAGAAATCACCTGGGTGACCCACTAACACTTTGCCAGCTCCCAAGATCCAGTGCTGTGTTTATACCTGACCACACCGTGGGATGTAATGCAGTAAAGTCAAACCAATCACTTCTCTTGATACCTCTGCTTCCACATGGCCAGTCTGACACAGCTCCACAGACCTGAGCTTTTGATGTGCTCCAGGACACTTGACCACTCCCACCAGTGACAGCAGGAGCCAAGTATAAGATAAGCAGTGTTACTCTGAGTAGCAAGCAAAGAGCAGGGGGAGCTGCCAGATGCTGCCCTCTCCCTAGAAGGATAAAACTGTGGAGCAATGCATGCCACGAGATTATTCTCCTTTTGCCAGAGTTTATGTTTGTGACTCAAGCAACACAATAGTCTTGCCCTGACATTTATTTCAATAAACAGTGGGAGAGCTTCCAAAAGCCTCTTGCAGACAGTTATGAAAACTAACCAAGCCATTGAACTATTATATAAATGATCTTCCAGGCCTTCATTATTACAGTTACTATTGGACAATAACAGGACTTTGAGGAGCTTCCACAATAGCAAAGTCCTATTTGTGATCCCAGAGGCTTCTGGCTCAGCCTCTTCTATTCAAGCACACCAGAACTTGTCCAGCTCTGACTGAATTGCATGACACTGTGGGGTTAAAACCAAGCATTGCATCAAGATTAAATGCAACTGTTATGAAAACCTTCTGTGTTTTGCATACATGATTCAATAAAGAGCTTTAGCAGGATAATTGTTTTGCCCAGGTTATTAAGCAGAATTGGCTTTACTTTTTTCCTTACTCCTCAGAATAATGTTTAAGGTAAATAACTCATAATTGTGCAAGAATTGCATTAAGTGGAATGCTCTATCCTGAACGTCCATTCCTGGATATTATATTCTATTACCAAAAGTCATCCTTGCATTAGGAAGTTAATTTTATATTCCAAGAAGCTGAAGCAGGCAGTGCATGCATGTGAAACGGGGGGGGGGG
>VZRW01010836.1:42584-64271 GCA_013398125.1 Aegotheles bennettii
AATATGGAAATTAAGTCCTGAGTATCAGAGGCGATGGTATCAGAGTACCTGATGGTATCTGAGTATCAGATGGCGACAAATTAGGTTTGTACGAGGTCAGGGCTTCTGGCGGGCATCCTCAGACCCAGGGATTTGTGCTCTGTCCCGCACCTCCTGCGCAGCACCGCGCACCCCCCGCCGGCCGCCAGGGGGCGTCCCGTGTCCGTGTCCCCCCCCCCGCGGGGTGCAAAGGGACCCCCGGCAGCACCCACGGGGCCACCGGGCAACCAACTGGCGAGCGGGGCTTGTGACACCCTGGCAGTCGCCACCCGGCCCGGGTCGGTCCTTCCCAGCTGGAGTTTGGCTCCTGTAATTCAGTGGAATCTCGTGCAGGGTCTAAATGAGCGGCTGCGTCTCGGAATGGGACACCGGGGGGGTCGGGGTGAGCAGGGTGGGAGATGTCTCAGGACATTCAGGTGAACTGGAAGGCTTCCGTTCCCAAGTGGAACCACGGAGGATGTAAAAGACCTGACAGAAAGAAGAGCTTTAACATTGTGGTCAAATGAGGGACAAGATGCATAAAGTGGGACCAGTATAGATATTAAAGCCCAGCAGCTGAAACACTAATGCTTAAAATTCCTGTCCATTAGTGACTAAATGAACACATACCCAAATCCCCCCTGTCCAGGGCAAAGCATCTCAGAGCCCAGCTCAGACCTGAGCCCTCGATAGCCACTGGACACTGATTGCTATTATTTTTCCTGAATGCCATGGTCCAGGAGAGCCATTGAAATGTACTTAACCTGATCAGGTACTGGCCATATTCACCTCTTTTCCATAGAATTTGGAGGTGAGGACTTTGGTTTGGGATGTCCAGAGCTCAGGGCTGTACCTCTCACCTCTGCAGGCAGCATCTTGGCTACCAAACTGCAGGCTGGGCTAATGAGCAACAGAAGGCTACACCAGAATCCTGCTCGTGATGCTTTTCCTTTAGCTAGTATGGAACATTTCCAGGCTGTTTGTACTGGAGAAAGGGAACAGGACTGTGTAGCTCTGGGATAAGATTCTTATTCCTGTTTATTCATCTTGGAGCTTTATAAAAAGAGCCCCTCTCCCAAAGGAGAATAGCTGCAAAGTGATTTAACCTCTGAACCACTTTGGGGGAAGTGGCCGTTCTGCAAAAAGTCCAGTCCACCACAGATGCTGCTGGAGAGGTCCTACAAGTTTCAGTCCTTCCACACAGACAGGCAGAACTTCGCCTACTCTACAAATCCTGCCAGGACAGAGGTGTTAAATAACCACCTTAAACCCCAGTGTCGCAACACTCCTCGTCCTTGCTCAATTGTCACCTGACCTTGGAGACTTCTGGAGCCTCCTGTTGCCTTTCTTGTCACATTCAGCTTGCCTCAGAACTTGAATGACACAAGAAGGTGTCCTGCCATGCACCTTCAAACCACGTTTCCTTAAGGATAATTAGTTCAGTAGCCATAAGGGATGAGGTAGATAACTGGGAATGCCACAGTTGAAGCTGAGTGTCCACTAGTCAGCATTGCAGCCTTCTGACAGAAAACACATTGTTTTCTGCTATGTGGACAAACAGGTTGGACTAATTACCACATAGAATCATCATTATTTATGCTCTATAGACATCAGAGTTTTGTCTTTAAATGAATTTATAGAGGGGGGAAAAAAATCATGAAGCTGAATAATCCCTTTAATTATATGCTTAAAATCCTGAATGGAAGAAATTAGGAGACACAAAGGAACAAACATAAACTAATTATTCCTTGTTTTGCAGCTAACGTATTTCTATGGCAACCACTATGGCCTTCGAAGAAATTAAATCATTTTTTAAAATCAGTTCATCAGGAAAGTCACCCAGTAAAGCCACAAAACAAAAAAAAATCTTTCAAATAAGTCTAGGGATGAAGGAGAAAAGCATGCATTGTCCCAGCTGTTGATCATTAGAGCTATGAAACTGCATTTTTATTAAAACCACCCAGTAGATTCTCTCTTACGTGCTGTGTGGGGAGCTTGGGGAGTACATGCATGGGCACCCAGGCACACACATGTGGCTGTATATGGAAAAGAGGAGAGAACTTCCACCTCTCCTGTCCATCATGTATCAACACAGCAAGGTGAGCAGAAGACAAGGATGTACCTTTTGTAATAGTTGTATGTTCTACTCATTTTTTTGAGATTGAAAGCTTACAACCTAATCCTCACACAACCTCTGTTGTCCTGTGCAGTTTCACATCTCAATCAACACTTAATCTTCTTGGAGTGCCCCAGCTCTGTCTCTCCCGTACATGGAAAAGCATGTCAGGTAGGTACAATTTTGGTAGGTCAACAACAGACAGAATATGGTGTAAAGACCAAGTTTGCACATTTTTTGCTCTTGAAATGTAGCAAATTAATCAAAGCCATGCACTTAAAGCCTAAACCAGCCTGTCACCAGCTTTACATTATTAAACTTGATCTCAGGGGGTGCATTGCCAGAGGAATAATTCATCCAGAATGGTCCACAAAGCAGGCAGATTCAGGCTCTGTGGGAGGTTCTCTTCTTCAGGCTGTGCAGAGCTTGTCAGCCAAAAAGACAGTTCATGCAAACACGCCTTACTCTTCATTTGACCACACCACCAAAACCAATGGTTTCCCCTATCGCATCTGTGGCCGTGCTGGCAGCTACAGATAAAGAAGTTAACTGAATAGGCTCATATGAAGGGATCCTTGGGTTTCAGTTAAGAGGAAAGTCCCCACAGCTGAAGCTGAGGAACACTGTTCAAACTTTTTCACAGAATTCAGAATTTTTTCCTTTCTTCAGGCTGTGCACTGCACTTTTACCATGACACTCCTTCATTGCTGTGATCAAAACAGGAACTTTACTGCAGATAACTATAAATTGAATGCTGTACATGATCTGTCTCTGTGCTGGGATGAGTTGTCACAAACAGAAGAAACTTCTAGAAACTTTGGTGTTGGCAGGGAGCAAAAGGCTGCTCAGCTCCCTGCACAGCTCCCTGCTGCATGCCTTTCTACATAACAGCCATCTTCAGCTCACCATTCCTCTTGGATGGTTTATGCTATAGCTTTGTAAGGACAAAGACATGTCACACATCCCAGGCACAGCCCAGCAACAGATTCATTCCTGCCTTGGTTAACACGAGATTATTAATATTCTTAATAATAGGAATAACAGCTCCTATTAAGACATCCTGCTGGCTTTGGAGAACAGGTTTCTATTTTCCTCAGGTTCTAATTTTAGAAGCTTCTGGGGACTATGTAAACATGTGAGCTAGAAACAAGCAGTAAAACCATATAGATTATTTGCTGAAAGCTTGGGGTGGGTGATCGGGTCCAAATATCCTGCTACACTGAAGTCACTGCCCTGGACTTTCACGGGTCTGCAGAACAAAGCACAGCACAGGAGTAGCTTTCCCACCTACTTCACTGGGAGACAGCAAACATGGAACAGATAGAGGTGTCCTGAGAACACCCAACACTGAGCATCAATATCAGGACTGGGGGAAGGCAAAGAGGATGATGTGTACAGCCCTGTCTGGCACCTCACCACAGTAGGAGACACTTGCTCCCATTTGAGGCAAGGCTCCTCAGCTCTGTGTTGTGCTGGTGGTGGCCCCATTCTGCATCTGCCCTGAAAGTCTCCATGGCCACAGGTAGGTTTAAAAAATACCGTAGTGACAAAATGCTCGTTTTGTCATTTGTAGAAACAGTTTTCTTCAAATGATAAAGCAGCTTTTCACACTCTGAAATGCATCCCTAAAGTCAAGCCCGTTCATATCCCATTTTTCCTATTCATTAATCCAGCAAAAATATCAAAAACTACACGACAATTTGCAGCACACTTCTAATAGACAAAAGGACAAAAAAACCTTTGAGATATTTTTGCTCTTTCTACAAAGCACTTAAGCAGCAGCTTGATTTACTGCAGTTAAGTAGTATATGGCTCCAGTGGGACTACGTATCTGCATAATGAATAAATGCAATTGTCTCTATAGATCAATGCCATAATTTATTCCTCCTTGAGTATCAGATGGATCCTTACAGTCTCTTTGATGAACTCATGCAGTGCAAAACTTCAAGTGATCTGAACTACGCAACCACACACACACTACTGGAAATCTATACCCAGATACATATTAACATCATTATTCAAGTATTTAATTTATATTACATTTCCTAGTCAAATAAACTCCACGATTCTTTCAGAAGTCTCTATAAAGAGCTCCTAAAAGCAACCCCTCACCTTTTCCAACAACGTTTTGACAAATTCAAGACCAAAAGAAAAAAAAACCTCTCAGATCAGATCTCTTCAATAGGGACAAGTTTTTAAGACCCTAGAAAAATAACTTAAGGTATTTAGACGAACACAAGAATTTTGTAGACCAGCTATAGGGCATAGAATCAGATGTTGGAGTTGCTTTTGTTGCTAGCTGGTGCTTTGGACGTGTGTTTATCCACACTTCAGGGACCCTAGACTCCGAAAGCTAGCGCATCCATCAGGGGGGATGATTTAATGGCCTTCATGGCAAACAGTGACCCTACAGGAAGAATAAATGAGTGTGTGTTGGTAGCTGAAGGCAAAGGCATGTTTTGCACACATGATGTCACTCTTGCAACTCAGGAAGAACTAATTGCTCGGCTTGTTGTAAAGTCTTACACTCGCTGGATTCACTTGCAAATTATAGTCGTCTGGAGAGCTACAGTATGTCATCAGCACACAGCAATGTTGTCTGAAGCGTAATTAATATCTGCCTTTCTTTTCAAGTTCCTTATTTACCCTCTTTCCCCATGACAAATATGTTAATGAACTCTCCAAAACCCACAAGTTGTCATTTTCAAAGAGCCCCCGTCTTTCTGCCTTGAGCTCAACACTTTAGACTAAATCACCGTGAGCCTGTTCTTGCCCCCATTAAAGCTATTGAGGGTTTTGTCCCTGACTTCAGTGTAAGCAAACTCTCACAGGCTGTAATGGGAGCAGGACCACAGACCTATTCTGCTTAGCACCTTCAGCCAGAGGAAAAAAAACCCAACACACCAAACAAACAATAGGCAGGGATTGCCTTACAATTTTGCAGGATTTTGGGTTGAATCAGGTGCTCAGAGCAGCATGAAGATTCTCAAACCATCCAGTTTTATGGGTTGCAAAGTTTGTGCTGGATTACAGCGTCCTAAAAGGCTCCTTGTTTTGCCTTTGGTTTTGATTTTGAGAATGGGGTTTATATCTTTGAGTCTATTTCCAGCAATATTATCTGCTTACCTGGTTCTCTTTTAAGTACTTATCTGCAAAGGGTAAAATACCGCCCAGAGTTTAATACAGCTGCATGTGAAAACAAACATACAGAACATGGATATCAGTGACAGCAATAACTGTACTGGTAGCCCAGACCATTACTGGGGAACATTTTGATACCAGCTTCTGAAGTACTTCCCACACTCATACAAGGACTCCAATAATTCTGAATGTGTGCCCATTTTTTGTGTATGTCTTTACAAATGAGTCAGGTTTACAAATAATAAATGCATTTACACTAAAACGAGAAATAGGATCTCCTATATTTAATTACCCACATCTGTGTTCTACTTTTCCTTTTTTATTGAAAAAAATCCCCTGATTAAATCATCTGCCACGCAGCAGAAATCTCTGTACAACAACAGCAAGAAGTACTATTTCCACTGTTACATAGCTGTGAGTTTCAGATGTGAATAAAGCATTTCCCTTTCCAAAGTTTAAACACATGGCAAGTCCCCGTGCTGTATTTATCAAGTTTTCACATGTTTCTATCCTTCCACAATTAACAAGGTAGATCTTGTGGGATACTTACCGTATTACTAATCTGGATGTACTTGCTGGTAAGCAACTACAAGATACAGAGATATAAATTATTTCTTTTTGTACATAGTGCTGTAAAATAGAGGTTCAGACACCCCAGTCAGGAGCATTATACCATCCTATAAGATTTCCAACAAAAGCAACAGGGATTTGCAAACCCAGACTACCCTGTAAGGGTAAAACACAGAGCCCACACCCACCCCTTACCCTGCAGAGTAGGATACAAACAGAGTATTCTCCTGCTGACCGGAGGAGGAAGGAAGCCCACGGTCTGCAAGCACTAAAGTGCAGTATTCTACAACCCATCTGCCATTTAAATTTTTAAAAGGTTTTTAGGTTACATAGGTATAGCAGCTTAAAGGGAACACAGAATAATAACATTGTTGAATGACAGGAAAAATCCATTCACACAGGACTTCTTTAGTCTTCAGCATTATGTTAAAACCCTCCTACATTCATCATCTAATAAAGATAACCCCTCTGCATTTAAAATCATTCACAAGTTTCTAAAGTCTGCCAGACTTTGTAGAAAGCCCAGTAGATTTTAATGATCTTCTTTTGATGGTCTTAGAATAGGGGCTATGATTCAGGATTCCTGGGTTCTGGTCTTCTTCTTGCAATACCATCGCTGCCAAGCTGCATTTGACACCTCTGTGCCTCAGCTTGCCCAGCTCATAAGTGGCCCCAGCAACACCTCTGTCACATGGTGTTAAAAGGTTGAGTTAATTGCTGCTCATAAATCATATTGAGGTCCTTGAAAAGGTGAAATATATATATATGCAAAGTAGTTTTGATGTTGTAATAGAATTGCATCGCTTTCAGATGCAGTGTTTAAAATTAAATTCTTAGAAGATTTGTATTTCTTGTATCACTTCACTACCCATTAACATGAAGAATTACTTCCAGAATATTTAAAGCCTAGGTACAATATTTGTGCAACTCCAGACACTACTCAGGACGCTCACAGGGGAAGATACTGGAACAGGAACAACTCCCTCTACCCATCTCCCATTGGAGTGAGCTTTGCTTTGCATTCATTTTAAGAGCTGTAGGACCCAAATCTATTTACCATTCCTACTCAGCCTTGAAAAGCAACACTGCCACTTTGTAAGACAACTCCTACATTTCACAGCTCAGTTACAAATGCTTCTCCTCCCTCCTGTAAACTAGCACATTGGGTGGCTGAAGGGTTTAGAATCAGGAACCTTCACTTTGTGAAGCGCTTTGAGATCTGCCAAGTACAAAGTAGAGTGTTAAGATCACCATTTTCACTTTGACTTCTTTTCCCCATGAACTACTTGCTATCAACTACAGCTGCTTTGTGGACAAGAAGCAGACAGGGGTTTAGGAATTAATACTGCACCTTTCAGGGTATCATGCACACAAATGTAGTTTGCAGCAGCAGAAATAGGATCAAGCTATGAAGTTCAGGTCAGATGAGAAATTCTCTATTTAGATTTCCTTCTGCCCATTAGAAACTTTCAGTCCATGCCCAGAATTGAACAAATTCCAGTAAAGCTCTCTTAGGCTTTAGGCTTGATTTCAGCTCTAAGATAGGGCCAAAGTAGATAATTTCTGTGCCTCTTCCACATTGCAGTGAAGTGGCATGAAAAGGAATAAAAGATTCAGGGATGGAGGTGCCTACAGCAACATGACTCCATTCCTACACATTTCTCCCACTGCTCCCGTGGCTGAACACTCCCTGTGCTCCAGGCAGACGGTGTACACGACCACAAGTGGACCTTTGGAGGAGAGAGGACTTGAATCCCTGCTGAGCTGTTCCATCCTGGTACGATTTCTAACCACACAACTACAACAAAATCCCAGACGATGAGACCTTGAGAGACTCATCCTTCACCCCTACCTGGGGCAGCAGGGAACACAAGTTCCATTCCCAGAGCAGCTTACTCAGTCCATCCTACAACTCATGTCAAGGCAGGTGAAAGGTCTTTTACTTAACCATTTCAAATTGAACTATTTCTGGTTCTTTCACAGACTGGGTAAGGTTCACCAAGGAAACCTGAGGTTTCTTACGTGGAATTTTTTTTCCTTAAGTCCTATATGTGAGAAATAAAAAATTACTAAAGAGGTGGAAATGTTTAGTATGCTTCACAAAAGGAATCTGCTGTCTTGGCAATAGCATGGCAACTTGGTGCTAAATTTCAGCTTAAAAGAAGGCGGCAAGCAAGGGCATCTTGACATTTTAGTAGCCACCTACCACCATACGAGCAAATCAAGCTACAGGATAGTTTGTAATTTATTTCTTGAAATCACAATGAGCCACAGGTAAGCCGGATTGCCCAAATTCTGACCTGAATCTGAAGCAATGAGATTTTACAAGAAGGGGCCTGGATATTGAATAGAGCCATCTATGTGCTAAAGAATGTAATAGGGAGACAGGTAATAGAAATAATATATGACTGCAGGATCCAGCCCCTCATTTCGGGGCAGAACACTGAAACTATAATTGCTCTTGCAATGAAGAGCTGATGAATGAAAACAATTAGTCATTTTATTGAAGCTGTTATTAGTTCTACCAACACAAGTTTACAAAAGTTATTAGTCAGACTGCACACAGAAATAATAAAAGGAGAGATTTTTTTTTTAAATCATGACATTAAAAAAAGCCACAAAACTGATAAAGATGTTCAGGCTCTCTCTTCCTTTCTGGTTGAGACAGTCTTTTCTTCCAAGCATTTCTTTGGGGTGATGAGAACTAGAATTTAATTATTATTTTTTAAGACAGAAAGCAAGCCAAGCCTTGGGATTGCCAAAGCTAGGATTTCTGAGGTTCTCACAAGACTCAGGATAAATTTTGGAGGGTAAGAGCAGTGCAGGACTGGGCAGGGGCTGTTGGGGAGCAAGTGGTGTGCTCCAGTATCAATATTGGAATAGAGGCTAAGAAACTTGGTTTCTGGCTGACTTTGTACAAGCAAAATCTAAGCTTCACTTTTCCAATATGTAAAATGAAAGTACTTGCATACTTTCAGTGCAAAGTACCTAAAGAGCAGCGAGTATAAAGTGCTGGATTAGACCTTCACATCATGGATGTGCAATCAAGGGGAAAACTTTATGCACCACTTTGGCATATGAAGAGGATCATATATTCATCATAAGAGAGAAAACTGGGATCCAGTTGTTCATTCAGCAATTAAAACTGCTGCTGAGGAAGAGATGTGTCTCCACAACCATTAAGAATTACAGCCTGGATACAAACCATACTCAGTATACTGTGAGGCATTCCTGATCTCCTCTGCTCCCCCTGCACACATTCTTTCTGTGCTTCAATGTGCCTCAAACCCTCATAATCTAGATTTCTTTCTTTTAAGAAAAAGTTACAGTTAAGAAGAGATTAATAAAGTGGAAAGTTGAATGTGTTTCATGGTTATAAAGAGAAGTCTTTGTTAGAGTCTAAACAGGACTAATTAATAGGTAAACGCAACTAATGATTCTTTGCTTCAGCTAGAGCATCTCTGTTATCACAACAAGTATCTTCTTTAAAGATGCTTCAGATTGTTCTATCTGCTTTCTAAGTGGTATGCACTGCTCGAGGAAGTCCATCTGTAGGTTACCCCTCTGGCAGATTTCCATATGCTTGGGAGCAGAAAGCAACCTTTCTGCAGTGCTTCTGTTTGAGAGAATCCCCGTGAATGTCTCTTGTCTGCTTGGATCTCCAGGAAGCAGTGTTTAATCTCCTCAGCAGTGTTTTAACTGGCACTATGGGAACATGTTGTCATCACCCCCCTTCATTTTCGAACATATCTTCCCAAAATCACAATGCCTACTTCTCTAATTATTTTATTTGGCAACCTGGAACTAAGGGTAATTGCAGTGTTTGCTATTAGCTCGTAAGGAGGACAGAGGATCAGATCCTTTGGAGGAAAGGAAACTCAGACCAGTAGGTCCTGGTTACACTCAAATAGGAATCTCCAGAGGAAATATGTGGTTGTCCATGAAGTATTGCTGGCAACATTGAGAGCAATTTGCCTTTAGACCAACACTGAAGCAGTACTCCAGCATGACAGAGGCACAGTAACTCTGGATATGCTGTATTCCCAAACGAGATGTTGAACAAATGTCTTTACCACATGTGGTCATTAAAGATTTGATGTCAAGATGAAAAGGTGTTAACCTTGGAAACCTGGCCAGGCTCCAACATGGGTAATTACATTCTGCCTCCCTGAGCAGTTCTCTGTAGAGTTTCAGCTGGACATTTCAGATGTTAAACCGTTATGTAGCCTTGCTGCGAGTGGCTTAAGAAAAGGACTTTGTTTGATCACTGTGACAACTCCCTGGTACTCTGCATCAACGACTCGTATTATGGAGCTGCAAACCTTAGAGCAGTAACAAATCACGGCACAGAAAAACCATTCTAGTTACTGTGCACTGGTGCAGCTACAAGTGAGTAGCCCTGGGAATGCAGTGAAATCTGCTATGTTGAGAGATGGACATTTTGAAAAGGAAAAAATAAAGAGGGAGATTGTATTTTCACTCTGCCTTGCAGAAAACTCACAGGTAGCAGCTAGGATTGCTGTTTTACTAGAATTAATTGCTAAAGTTTGTGTTGTGTCACTGCTGCTCACAGCAGCAGTCCTGCTTGGGTCTGTGAGCCATGGGAAAGTGTCACAGAGTCTTGTAACACCATTACCAAGTGCAAGTGTGTCATTTGTAGCCTGGCCACTGGATGCTACCAGCACATCAAGTGCTGTAGCACTGAGACCTGCTCTGCAAGCAGAGCATTTGCAGTGCCAGACACTCTTCTGAAGGAAGGTTCCCTAGAGGCAGTGTCTACCTTGCTGGGCAGATGCTCCCTGGGTACACACCCTCACCCCACACTGTCTCTGTTTCAGGAGATCTGGGTGCACACCCGGCCAACACATGCACTGGTTTCCTTTGTAAGGAAGCCAGGGCATGCCTGGGGATGGGAGCAGAGCTGCCTCTGGAGGGGTCCTTGGTCCATAAACCAGGCAGTGCTGAACTGCAGCTGCCAACACTGCAGCCCACATTCAGAGGCCCAGCAGAAAGCAGTACTGAGAATATTCTGCACAAGTTCCCCAAGTGTTGACAAGACTGTTGTTATTACCACCCTCATTATTACTATGTGCATCTTGTCCTTACTGAAGGGAATCATACTTTAGCTAAAGCAGACACGATTCCTGCTAGTCCCATACTCAACAGCATTGGTTCTCTGTTAGCCCTGGTGCAGAGATTCACTGAAGCCTGTCACACAGCCAATTTGAATACAACTGACCTCAAGGGCTGCAGACCCAGACACAGCACAGGAACACATTGCAAAGTGTGTAGACCAGGTTATGAATACAAGTAGAAATAAATCCTTGCTTGTGACAAAAATTATGAGCCTAGCTGATCTTGCATTGATTGCCATGCTGTCTTAGATACATTTTATTTCCAGAAGACCTTTAACAATACTGTGCAATAACCAGAGCCAATGATGATCTCTTTTCAATGTTAGGTTTCTGACACCATGAAGAACAGCGTGGATCACTTTCAGAAATTTTCCCAGTGCTCAACATGCAACTTATCAAATTCCCCTCAAGCGTTCATCAGACCCATGCAAATAATTTATTCTTCCCCACAAAAGCTTTGTGTTTGATCACAGTGACAACTCACTGCTGCTGCTCTGTATTAAATACATTATGGAGCTTCAAACCCCAGAGCAACAGCCAAATCACACTGAGGAAAGCTCTTGAGGTGAACATCCATCCCTGCGGTCCTTGCACACAATGACACCTCGTGAGCTCAGTCAGGTTTAGTTATGGCAGCAAGGTCTGCAGAACCAAGAACTCATTGAAAATGAGTTGCTAATCTTGAAAAGGATTAGCACATCGAAAGATAAGAAAATACCTAGCTCAAGATTGCTGTTATAAGAAAAGCAATTTGATTATAAACTACGTTCTTATCATTTAGGAGTCACCTGTCCTGCAAATACACATGCTCTAATTTGTCTATGAAATCCCTGGGAAACCACAAACAGGTTTTAGAATCTGCTGATCAGTGTAAGTAGCCTGTCAGAATAGCTTTAGCAAATAAAAGAAATGCAAAATACTGAAACGTACCTAGAGGACAGAGTCTCCTGGCTGAGTAGGATTGCAGGCTGAAACCCAAATAGCTGGTAATTTGGGGTGGAATGGCTCCTACAAATCAATCAGTACAGAAAGCCAACATCACACAAGCTACACATTTACCAGGCAGCGTTTGACAGCAAGAAACAAGCTACAGCATAGAAAATTTCTGGGTATTTTAAGTCTCCATCCCAAACTTACTCCTCATACAACTCATCTGAAGGCTGTAATTTACTAAATCCATCTGTTGTTTCTACAGCTTGCTTTCTGGAAATGCTGCATTTCAAGGGTCTGCTTGTTAGAGAAGGTCAAAGAGTAAAGCAGGCCCTTTCATTTTAAGTGACTTGAAAGAAAAGGAAAGGAAATTTATATTTAGAAATAGCAATGATTAACTAGGGGAAATATATTGGAGTATTAAAATAAATGACATAGAATAGCTCTTACTTCCAATTAGGCTGAATTTACTTCAAGAAAAATATTTATATACAAATATAAAAAGCTGGGGAATACTAACCTATATGAAGATGAAAGCATCTCATAACATAATTCATGTTTAGCCATTAAAATCAGTGATCTCATTTTTACATACTTTTTCTTCTAAAGTCTCTGCTTCTGTGCTTTCTTCTCCAATCACCAAAACTTTTAGCAACTCCTATTTGTCTGTTACTAAGCTGCTGATTACAACTGCACACCTTCCACATCTCCATAGCTTTCAGAAACACATCATATCTGCTGCTACCAGGCCATTTCTGGATCCATACACATCACAAGCAGGCAACTAACAGATTCACCACAGAGCTAAGGACACAAACTCCCAGAACTGAGGGTCTCAAGAGCTAAAGTTTGGACGAGGTTTCACCAGACCATACCCTGGCCTTCTGACTGCACTCAGGTCCTCTCTTCTCAGCATACCCCACAGTCAGTGAAGTGCAGAGCCACACCAGACAGCTCAAGCCAGCCCAGAAACCCAAAGGTGTGCCTACAGCCCCCGAGGACCTACACAAGCTGGTTTAAAATGAGTGAGCTCACATACCACCAGTGCTGCAGCCATCTCCAGCAGGGAAGGAGGGAGCTTGGAGATCCATGCTTAAATACTGAGCAGCTGAGGCTGGAGTTGCCCAGGTGTTGGCTTCCAACTAACTAACTAACTAGTTAAAGGAACACCACAACCAGCTGCAGTCATACTCAGCTGTGTTACAGACCGTGGTCACAGCCTTAAAGGGGGCAATGACTGACACCATACGAAGCAGTTACCAAGGGAAAACACAGTTAAGACAGCTGGACTTTGACCAGGAGACTCGAATCACCGCCTGTATGAGTGCAAAAGTCTCCCAGGACCCTTCTGAGCATGAGGAGTCAGGCTTCCAGTCTAAAAAACTTCCTAAGCTCGCGTGTGCTAACGTCATGAAAGAAGGCTGGTTCAGTCCTGACTCAGATGAACCCTTGTCACCTACTGAGTCACCAGAACCATCCCTTGCAGCATGGCTTTCCTTGGAGTCCCCTTTGTAAGCCTTGCTTGGGCCTGGCCCTGTTTTGCCTAGAAGACTTAGCATGATGGAAGTCAAAAGTCATATGATGCAATGAGCTGCATGGTTTGTTTGCTTTCTTAGGGGCTCTCCCTCCCTGCCTCTGACTGCAGCCCTACCAAAAGGCCTTTGTCTAAGGAGCAGAATAAGGAGCATAACGGAGTGTTTGTATTTACTTATGGAGGAGCTACTCCAGCAACTCCTCGCAAGCCTCTGAAGTCAGCTGCAGTACAGTTACTTGGCCCAAGTTCATCTAAACTAAATGGGCTGTCTTGGTTCAAACGTATTGCACAACCAAATGATAAAACCGGGAGAAGGGGGGCAGTGACTGGTGATGACACATGTATTTAACACCGCATGTCTCCTCTTTCCAGATTAGGAGGAGCTGGCAAGCTCCAGTCTGTACACATGCCAGCAGCGGATGTCGGCACATATACAACACTTTTCAGAACAACATACTGTTGAAACATGTAGTTCAACTCAAAGGCACCCTTTCTCTTCAGTTAGCCCAAAACAACTACAAGGATTGTCTTGCTTAATATGGTAGGATTTGTAGCACAGCTTTTAATGCTGCTTTAATCTGGTTTCTTTACAGCCACTTCAGAAGTGCAGTCGGAGCAACCTTGCTGTACTTTGCACAAGGTCCCCCTCATCCTTCTGAGCTGGAGGAAGTGATGAAACTGCTGGGGAGAGTGAAATAGCCAGGATAAACGGGGATGGCATAAACGATGCAGGAAGACAAGCCTCCCTTCTGCATTTACCTTTCCTCACTTGTCTTTCATTTTTCAGCCTGAAGCACAGAGAAGTACGATGCTGACAACTCAGCCTGGCTTGTTGTCAGTGTGTCTTGAGAAAGCCATCAGTAAAGATCTGAAAGAAACATCGGGAAAATAAATAAAAATATATTCCAAGCAGTAAATGAAGTGTTCTGCATTCATTAGCAGAAAGCTCTGCCTTGCTGAATTCAGATTTGTAAATCTGTTTGCTGCTTTCCTCCTTTTCCTTTGAATAATTTTGGTGTGAACATTTATAAATCCACCATTCCTGTGTTATTTTCCCTGCTTCATTTTCCCCCTCATCTCTTCAATTATTTTTCTTCTTTCTCAGAGCAGCTGACAATCATAAACTAAAAACAATGCAGAAAAAACCCCTAATAGGTGCAGAGAAAGACACCTTTTGCTGTGAGTCTGGAGTGGAGCTGGATGTCTCAGAAATTATCAAAGTGCCCTACATGACATGGTGGCTTTTAGACATTGGAATCATTTTCCTTTGGCTTCTGCTCTGGCCACCCTATCCCACCACCATTATCCTGACAATTCCCTTTTAGTCTCACTTCCTACCAGCTGTTTCCATTTCTTTCCTCCTTTCCTCCTGCCCAGCTCTGGTGCTGGGAAGGAGGTGATCAGACTGCAGAGACCCAGGGAGGGCTTCCTGCCACGGGACTCTAATGCATGTTCGTGTAAGGCAGGAGGCTGCCAAAGCCTCCAGCTCTGCTCTGCAGGAGTTTGATGTGCTAATGCGGGGATCACAGAAAGAGCTGCAGCCAAGGTTGTCATAATCATCCTAAATGCTTCTTACTTCTCCTCAGCAGCACCAGCCCTTACAGGTACCTCTCGGCAGCGTAGTTTGGATCTCATTCCTTTTGTGGCCCTCGAGCACACGGAGACAGCAGTTCTCCAGTCAGATGTCCCAGGTCACAACAACAGAAACCGAGTTAGCAGCTCACTGTCGGCCACTCAATTCAGTCTCAGTCCAGCCCCATCATCAGTGATGATCCTTAGTCACATCTATCTAAGGTTTTTAGAAATTATCCTTGTCAGTGCCCTTCTAACAATAGGGTTGTCTTTTAGAGACAGGCTCATTCAGACAGGAGTAGGTTGGGGAATGTCCATGTGTGGGGTCGTACTGATGGAGCACGGTCACCTTCAGTGGGAGATGTGCAAGAAGGGAAGGAGCAGTTGGAAGCTGGCTCTGGATAACAATCTCTTAACCAGGCTTGGCTGCAACCTGGATAGCATGTCTGACCAGAGCCTGAGCTAAAAGAACAATATTTGGATTTCTCCTGCACTTTGTTCCATCCGATGTACAAACAGGAATCCCAGGACAAAGTGTACTTTATGTGAATTGTACCAAACATACAGCAAGGGGCTACTTCTGTGGGCTTGTAAGGATTTGGTTAAAATGTAAAGGATGCTCTCAGAGAAAAAAGGAATCCAGTACTTTGGTTTGGTAAAAATACCAAATATAGACCCAAAAATCGACATTTTTCCCTACGGTTTATGGAAAAATGGTTGTGGAAGCGGTGAGTGTGATTCTGCAAATCCCTCTTCATGGGTCCTTTTAATTTAGAGGCATGACTCATCGGAGCAGGGACTACTTGGACGATTGTATGACCACAGGATGCAGCCCTGGAAAAGTGTTTTTGTAAACAAATAAACACGCTCCTTCCTGTGTGGGACTCTGATCTTTCAGCATTGGGCAAGCGCCTGAGAACCTGACAGTGAAAGGAATAAGAAATATTAAGCACGATGCCAGTTGCCTGGTCCAGTTCCAACAGCAGAAGATGAACAAAACAGAGTGAAAAATAGATGAGTCTTTCTAAATCCTTCAATAATCTGAAGTGTTGTTTGTATCAGGCACAAAGAAAAGCATTTTTAAGTGAAAACTGCCTGAAGAGAGGATCTTACAACCCAAGAAAATCAAAACAGAGGGTATCTTCCAAACAAAGGGAAAACCAAACACTGCACTGGGAGATCAGGCAATGGCTTGTGCCGTGTTGTGCTGTACATGCAGGGAGTTCTCCAAAGATCACAGTCTCCAAAATGGATTTCACACGATGGCTCCTGACATCTGATGAAGTCTTTCAAGAGGGATTATCCTCTGTTCCTGGAGATAGCAGGATACTGGCCCCACTCACAGACTGCAGTGCCTCCCAAGGGGGAAAAAAGGAGTCTCCCAACAGCTGGAAACATTTCCAGAGAAGCATGTAGACATCCGAAAGCAACCTAAATATTGCAGTGTCAGGGAGTTAATTTTCTGTTGGCATTTTAAAAGCAACCTTTCGGCAGCTGCCAGTGAATCCTTTAAGTATGTTTAGATCAATGCATGAAGTCAAATAAACACTTAAAATCGTGCGAGATTAAGACTGGCAGAGGGAATTAAGTAGGAAAATGGCTGAGCATCTACTTGACCCTTTTTCTGTTGCAGAGCAATGAAACTGGAGGATGCTCCAAGCAAACATGAAATCCCACGAGCGAAAGGAAGGCGAAGTGGGAGGAAGAACACGGGGCTTTGCGCTTGCCTCAGCTGGGTCGAGATGCTTCAGTTGCAAACGATAGATCTATTTTACCTCTTAGAGCTTGTCTGGACTAAGGAAATGTTCCTGCTATGACTGTGCTGGGGTAATTACAGCAGTGTAAACCCCTTTGGGCAAAACAGAGCTTTCAGTGGCCTGATTTACTCTGGTCACTTGCCAGGATTAGTTCAGCTGGTACCAGCCTATTCTCCAGGAGCTCCTGCTCCCAGCACAGGAGTTTTCATCCCTCTCATCTGAAAGATTTGCACTGGCAATCTATCAATCAATCCACCCTTACAGGACCATTGTGCATATGTGTCTCCAAAAGGTTGGTAAATATTTAGAAGGTCCCTCTGTTAGTAGCGAATTGATTCATTGGCTATGAAAAAAAAAAAACATGCTGAAATAAATCTGGTTTAAGATTAAAATACACTTTGTGTATGTGTATCAGGCAAATTTGCTGCAAATACAATGAAATCAGAGGGCAGATGTAGGATGTTCAACCTGCCAGGGGTAGATGTGTTGCTTACCCACATTAAACCAACTTGTATGAGAGGATGAAATGTGTCCAAAGAGAGTAAAATGAGAGCTGCTCCGAAGTGGTGCTACTAAGTGAGCAAAAAACCTGAGAAACACAAATAAATGAAATTACATAAATCCAAGTGCTTCACTCTGAAGGCCCTTCTAGAGAGCAGAAGGTGAAACCCCAGCCTGAGAGAAGTTAATGGCAACATTTACATTGACTTTAAAGGAGAGGCTTCAGTTATAATGTGCATGGTGAAGCCACGTAATGCCGCTGCGCATAGTGCGATATAAAAATACGTGTGTTGAGTTTCACACCCAGCATCCAGGGAACGTGCTGGTAGATGCAGGATGAAGAATAGACGGACTGACAGACAGGCAGACTTTGTTAGAATTTAATCCTGTTCACTGTTCTCTTCAGGTGGTACAGTTAAAATGTTCTAAAAAGTTATTAGGCACCTTAAATTCTAAACAGTCACTGGAAGAACAGTTAGAAACTCTGATAGTGAAACAAACCTGGTCCTTTAAAAGGGTTATTACAAGAAAAAAAAGTATGTCTGAAGTACAAAGATGACATCAGAAAAGTTCCTCAACTCACAGATGGCTGCACCTCTCAAAAAAAATTAAAATAGGAACCCTAGATTGATTTAATCACCCATACAAGCGAAAAAACGTAATGAAGATACTTGGTGCCAAATTGGTTTCTTGGGACCTTTTCCATGTAAATAATACAAATCAAACCTTGAAGTTCAGCGCAGATATGATCTGACAAGCGAGCCAGGCTTTTTGTTTCACTTTGATCCAGCTCCAGAAATATTTTATCCAAGGTAAAGTTGTTTTTAAGTGTTTTCCATTTCAGTTTTTAATTTTGGATATTCATCATATAGGAAACTTGCTTATAATGCTTAAAACATCAGTCTGGCTGATCTGACTCACAGCACCAAACATAAAGATTTCCTTATATTTGCTCCTAGGACTAAAACATAAAGGGCTCCCAATGTGGCACGGGATCGATTTCAACTCTCTCTGTTATTTTTAATGGTACAGTGAACGTGGACGACCTGAGTCGAGTATTTCCAAACACCAAGTCAAGCCGACTCCAGTACTCTTAGCACTGTTCCACTTTTCATAGGTGTGCTCGTGAGTAATACTTTGGAAAATATAAAGATAGATAGGCCTTTGTTTTCTAAGTGATTCCCCAAATTCCCCGCATGCTGCCATTCCCTCAGGATGCTGTCTGGGAGCAACAGTGCCTTCTCTTGGAAGAAAATCTCCACATTAGGCTTATTTTGATTTTTTTATTATTTTACTTTTACACTTCTGGTTGTTAAAAATCTTTTTTAAAAATAAAATCTTTTTTTTTTTACTCCATTCTAACACCAGGATGAAGAACGCAATACAGAAAACTACATATATGTATATATATATTTAAAAAACCCCAAATTTTCAGCGTTGTGTGCCTAAATATGGATTTAGGCACCTTGCTGTAGGCACCCAGCTTTCGAAAATTCAGCTCTTGTGAATAATATGAAATCCTCTGGATTCTCTTCCTTCCACAAATTGGTACGTAGTATATTTAGAATTAACAGGGCCCCTTTTCTCTTTTGACTCGAATATGTGGTGTAAGGTTAATGAAAATAAGATGGATCTTTTATTTTGGGTCTTAAATATAATATTATTAAATGTGCCCACCAGAAATGTAGGATAAAATATTTGCTCTACTTGAAGATTATGTGATATTTGTATTCTAAGCCTCACCACAGTGGGTTTCTTTAAATAGAAGCTATACTTTACTCCTAAATTGCTTAAGGCAAAGGAAGCAGAGATGATGTTTTTATGAATGTTTAAATGCAAATGGAACTGAGAGTGAATGCTATGCTAGCTAACATCAAAGGCTCACCAAAGTCTCTGCATTAATGAGGCTCTTTGTTTCCTGGATCACAGATTACAACAGGTTTCCAACTCATTGCCAAGGCTTTATCTCCATTTGGGAGGGCTGTAAATCTCAGACGATTTTTTTCACATGCAAAACAAGAGGATCATCTGAAAGGAAAAAAAAATCTTAAAGTAGCAAATATTTCATTCAAATGATTATTACTCAAAGTGGCTGCAGCTTGTTTTATTTTTGTGATGTTTAAAAGAATGAAAATTTGCAGACGGAGTTTCCTATGGGGCAGCCCGCTCGTTCATTTGGATGGGAGAGCTGAGCAGGAAGAAAAAAGCAAACAGCATC
The DNA here is from genome assembly GCA_013398125.1 of Aegotheles bennettii. Taxonomy (NCBI): domain Eukaryota; kingdom Metazoa; phylum Chordata; class Aves; order Caprimulgiformes; family Aegothelidae; genus Aegotheles; species Aegotheles bennettii. The sequence continues at coordinate 62,077 of VZRW01010836.1, forward strand.
CTCTGCCTCTCCTTCAGCCTCGTGTAAACCGTGCCCCCTAAATCAGCACCATAATTCTATGTCATGCAAAATCAGCAATTAGCAGAAAGACGGATTTTGCTTCATTTAAATATATTCAGTACTTTTCAAAGTGGCTCCAACTAGTTCTTCTCCTCCCCAAAAAGTAATGAGATTATATCCCCAGTAATAATGCCCTAATTAACAAGAAAAATAGGGACCGAGATTTTTAGCTTCCTATTCAAGGGCTGAATGTGACAATATGTTGTATATTGGGTCATAAAAAACAATTTACATGGCGTCATTACAGTCTGTAGAAAAGTCTCCAGGACCCAGGGCTATCTTATGCAATCTTAATTAAGGAAAATAAATATCGGCGTGTTGTTTTAAGCTACCGGAGACATGCACAGGACCTGTCGTGTGTGATCAGAAGAGATGGGGAGTTTCCTTTTCCATGGGAACTGCTTACAGAAAAACTCCGACGCCGACACAGAAGTGTCTGCTGTCTTTGAAATTGGCTGCGAAGACGGTAATTTCGTGTTTCCTGACCCTCGGGGCCACTCAGGAAAACTAATAATTCTCCGCGATCCAGCGTCACGTCTGTGGCTCCGGAGGGGCCGGGGACGAGGTGGGAGCCCTGTGCCTGTGTCGGGCCATCGGCACCCACGCGTGGCCGTGGGCTCTGCGGGCACCCGCGGCCGTAACACACGACTGTGTGTGCATGCCTGTGTGTGTGCACATGTATGTGCTGGTGTGTGCCTGTATGTGCACACATACATGTGCTGGTGTGTGCCTGTGTGCACACATATGTGAGCTGGTGTGTGTCTGTGTGCACACATATGTGAGCTGATGTGTACACATGTGTGTGCACACACATGTATGTGCTGGTGTGTGCCTGTATGTGCACACATACATGTGCTGGTGTGTGCCTGTGTGCACACACATATGTGAGCTGGTGTGTGTCTGTGTGCACATATGTATGTCCTGATATGTGCCTGTGTGCAGACACATACACGTGCTGGTGTGTGTCTGTGTGCACACATATGTGAGCTGATGTGTACATGTGTGTGTGCACATATATATGTGCTGGTGTGTGCCTGTGTGCACACATATGTGAGCTGATGTGTACATGTATGTGCACACACATGTATGTGCTGGTGTGTGCCTGTGTGCACACATATGTGATCTGATTTGTACATGTGTGTGCACACACATATATGTGCTGGTGTGTGTCTGTGTGCACACACATACGTGTTGTGTGCCTGCAGCTCCATACACAGACTCTGCCCTCTGTGTTCAGGTGTGTGCTGCCACTCTGTGCTTGTTGATTCGTGGGCAGATGTGAGCATGCAGATGTGTTTGTGTGTGCAGACGTGTGTGCAGATGTGTTTGTTTGTACAGATGTGTCTGTGTGTGCAGATCCGTGTGTGCAGATAAGTTTTTGTGTGCTGACTTGTGCAGTTGTGTGCTCCTTTGTGTTGGTGTGTCCTGGGATGTGTGTGGATCCCTCTGGAGTGTGCAGGTGTGTGCTCGCGTGTGCCAGCCGTGTAGATGTGTATGCTGATGTGTGTGTACAGATGTGCATGTGGATATACACACAGACACCCGTAGAGATGCGTGTGGGGCTGTGCAGATGTGGATGTGTGCTGATGCGTGTGTGCAGAGTGTGTGTGCACACAAAGCTCCGTGTGGACACGTGTGAAGATGTCCATGTGCAGATGTGCGTGCAGCTGTGTGTGTGCAGATAAGCACCTACGTATGCAGATGTGTGTGCAGATGTGGACATGCAGATAAGTGTGTGTGCACACACAGATGTGTGTGCAGATGTATGTGTACACACGTGTGTACAGATGCGTGTGCAGATGTGTGAGCAGGTACATGTGCATGTGTACAGATGTGTGAGCAGAGGTGTGTGTACATGTGTATGCAGATGTGTGCAGGTGTGTGCGGTTAGAGGGGTGGGCACAGGTGTGTGTACAGATGTGTGAGCAGCAATGTGTGTGCTGACACGCGTGTGTACAGATGTGTGAGCAGAGATGCGTGTGCATGTGTGTGTGTGCCCCGATGTGTGCCCAGATGTGCCCAGATGTGTGCGCACACACGGGCCGTGCACACGCGTGTGTCCGTACCTCTGTGTGAGCAGAGACGCGGCCGCACGGAGCCCCCCCGCTGCCCACCGCCCCCAGACCCCCCGCAGC
>VZRW01010836.1:65190-131216 GCA_013398125.1 Aegotheles bennettii
CCTCTCTCTCTCCTCCCCATGCAGGCCATCAGGCGAGTGCAGGATCCGCAGAGGGTTTATCAGGAGAAGCTCCCGGACCACATGGATGATGGTTAGTGGCAGCGAGCCCCGCGTCTCCGTGTCCCTGTTCCCCCATCCCCGGGCTGGGTGAGCCCCCGGGTCCCCGAGCCTGCCGCCCTGCAGCCCCTGGGGGGGAGGGACACCGGCCTGGCTGCCACGGCCCCCCCGGGGAGAGCTGCTTCTGTCAGCAACAGGGCTCCCCAGTGCCCCCCATGGGCCCCCGCACCCCCGGGGGGACCATGGCACCCCTCTAACACCCTCTCTGAGGAGTTCAGGGCCAAAAAACTCCCCAAATATGCTGTAAACCTCTTCAGAGCCCCCCGACAAGCAGAGGAATCACCTGTCGTGAGGTGTATCCTGATGAGGAACTCGGTTTTGGCAGGTATGAAGCACCAGGACCCAGGGATGTACAAAGGATCTGCGTACTCTGGCTACCCCTTCCTCATGCTCTCGGACCCGTACCTGCCCAATGGATCTATGTCACCTCTGGTGAGTTCATCCTCTCTTGACGGAGAAGTTTCGTGGCCTCTCTTGCTGCTGAAGTGTGTTGCTGGTTTTGTGCAGGCACCTACATGTGCTTTTTTTTCCTGGCAAATTGTGGCTGGTCTCTGAGATGCCCAGGCCCTTCTGCCCAAGCTGAAGGGAGAAGGGGTGGGAAGGGGGAATGATGCTCGGTGGCACCAACAGCAAGCGCCTGCTGCACTCCGAATTTGCTGGAGGAGCTTCTTTTCCAGCCTCCCCATCTTCTTGGTTCGCCTTTGCCCCTCCAGCAGTCAGACCCTGGTATCTAATGTAGGAATGCCCCTTCCTTGGTCTGGGTCGTGGGCTCTGGCGAGGAGCAGCTCCTGGTGTTTGTGTTTGGGGATGGATCCTGCAGCTTCGCTTTAGTTCCATGTTGTCTGCTTGTGAACTGGCCAGGTTCTGGCCTGCTGTCGGGCAGGGGTCTGTTGTGGGTGATGGCCCAGAAAGTGGATCTCATGTTTCTAAAATAGCAATAGAGGTTTTTAGGAAAAGGTTCAATGCAGCTGGAGCACAATTCCCGTCTTCTTCCTGTGAAGTTTTTCCCCTCTGGATCAAATCAGCTTTAGTAATTCTGTATATTCCAATGTTTGTAAGTTTTGCTATCTGAATAATTCAACTGAAGGCTTCTCTACCAAAGCTGTCTCTTTCCATCGCCATCTCTGTCGGAACCTCAGAAAATACTGTCACGACACTGCAGCAGTCAGTGCTCGTGGCACTCCTGGGGAGCCAGCACTGCTGCTCTCATTTCACATGTTATTCTGCGTTTGCAGCCAGTCAATGAGAGCAGAACATCACTGGGTTTATTCCAGTGTCGGCCTTCACCCTTTGGAAGGGTAAGGTTTAAAAGAATACATGAGACCGGCGTTTGTTTCGCTCATGTGTGCATTGGAGGGGTAGGACGTGAAACTGAAGTTATGAAAAATTGGTGGATTGTGGGGTATGAAACTCACAGTGTGATTAAATGTGGTTCATGGGAATCACTGCCATGTCCAGCCGGGAGGAGATGGGTCCCTCCATACCCCAGCCCTTCTCGGGGGCTGCTCTCCCCAGCTGCAGGCAGTCGGTTGGCAGATATTGAGGATCTGTCCCAATTTTGAAGTCTTCCTTCAGTTTACAGAGAGAAAAGATGCTTTTGCAAGGCACATTGTTGTAATCCAAAATAAGCATTTCTTCTTTTGTTCTTCACCTCGCGTCTCTTCCTCCAGGTACCAGGTATCCCCTTGCCCCCTAAAATATTAAGCTGCTCTCTTCCTGATAAAGTCTGAATGATGATATTAAATTTGCCTTATTGAAACGCATTTAGTTTCCTCCCTGGTATAGAATCTGAGTAAATTAAGAGTTATATCAGCCCAGCAACTGTTTGCTGTAGCAGAATATTTCTTTTAATCTCAAACCCTTACTAGATGGCCACCAAAGTGCAGTAGCCTATTTATTAGCAATTAAGCTAAAAAATAGACTGTGGTTTGTGAATCGCCTTTCCCCTTGATAATGTAACAAAAACCCAAGAGGTTTTTATTTTTTTATTACTTCATGGGAGTAAAGAGGCTGTGCAGAACTCCGAGGGGAGAAAGCTGAATAGCAGTGGAGGAACGATCCCATCCCCTTGAGAGCCACAGAAATCCTCCCCTGCCCCAGCCAGCTTTCCCTGGGCCTGCTGGGGTACGCCCCTGGTTTATGTTGTGTGACTTTAAAAGCTGATTTGAGGTTTTCAGCTAAAAATCTGTTACCTACCAGACACGGGAAGATTTCTTCCTCAGATAAGGGCTGGTCTTCTGTTTTTTCAACCAGACACGACAGCTATTCTGATATATCTTTCTGTACAATTCTGTCCTGTATTTATATTGACTCTGCCAAGGTTATCAGAGTAAGTTACATGTTGCTCTCATAAGGATTTATTGCTACTTTGTGTAATATACTAAGTGTGGGCTATAATCTGGTGGCTGCTTCCAATAATTGAGGAGGTCAGATCTGTGACCGAAGATTTGCAGATACTTAGCCGTCCATAGAAGTGTGTTTAATTAACACTGGAGCAGGAGGAGGAGGGCTGTGCGAGTGAATGGGTTTGCATATCACAGCCCTGCGTCCGCTTGGTGGTAGAGATTGTATTTTGGTTGATGTGGCTTCCTGGAAACGGGTGTTTGCAGCTAGGATTTAATTTAAAAATCTTCCAAAAATCAAAATTGAACAAATTAACCCAGGAGGACTTTGGCAAAGCGTCAGAGATGGATATTTAACTGATTGAAAAATCTAACATGGCTCTCTGGAAGACTCGGGGTGGCCGGCACCGGGGCTGTGGGTTGAACCCCCGCCCTGCCCCGTACTGTAAAACCACATTTTTTTTTCTGTGAGCTCCCTCCGAACCCCGTCCGGGCGCTGCGAGCGCTGGAGCCAGCCGGAGCGTCTGCCTGCCTGGGTGTGTGTGCTGCTACCGGCGTTACCGGCGCGCTGATTTCCTCTTTTCTCTCTTATTTTCTCAGCAGCATCACTTTTGCTTTGTTTCCCTCGGGGTGGTTGTAGCCCGCTAACTGTTACGCTGCTCACCCCAGCATCCTGCCTGGCTGCCCGCATCTCCCCGGCCAAAACTGTCTCTTTTTACCAAAACACACCCCCGGGGGTTATTCACCTCCTCTGATGTCCCCCTGGAGCCATGCACTGAGTGTGGCCACCAGCAGCAGCACCGAGCCCAGCTGATGTCCCCAGCTGGCAGCAGGATGTGGTAGGACCCCCTGGGAAGTGGGTCCTGGGCGTTTGGCTCGGTGGCCCAACTTTGCTGCAGGTGGCCAACGCTGGTTTAGGGTAATTCAGCTGGAGTGATGCTGGTTTGAGCATGCACAGGTAGCCTGGGCTGGCAGGAGAGCCATCAGAGGGAGGAAGGAGGGCTGGGGTGGCCAGGACGTGTGGGTGAAGGTGCTCCTGGAGCAGCAGTTGTCCTGTGTTTCTGGAGCGTGCAGACTGTTCACCCATCCGAAATCCCAACATTCTGCAAGGCACCGGGAGAACCATTTCCCATCCCGGAATTGCTCCTCTGCTTCGACTCTCCTGACTCTTCCAAAGCCCAGCTTCTCCCAGGGTGGAATATATAGGATTTTCCACTTAAAAATCTGCGAGAAACTTCCAAAAAATACTACCAAGCCGGGGAACCGTTTTTCTAAATGAAATATAAAATCATAAAACTATATCCTTTTTTAAATTGAACAAATGACTTTAAATCAAATTAAGGCACATCCTTAGTGAGAGCATCAGCCTTTCAGGTGGTTACAAACATTAGAGGTCAGACATGGTCAAACATGTTAACACTTTGATCAGATTAAAATATTTTTCTTGCTACAGTTGTATAATTGAGTTTAGACCCGAGGGGGTTTCCTGAACATTGTTATATCTTGTACCATGTGGTAGTTTAATGGTAGAAGGAGCACTTACAAGTTCCTTTTGTAAATAGGTTTATAAAGCAGGGGAATGAGCCGTGCTGCCCCGTATGTGGGGCACAGGCTCTCCCCACTCTGCTCGGTGGGAGGGCTCCCGTGGGAGCTCCTCACACCTCCTGTGGTGGGCAGTGAGCATGTGAGATGTGTGGGGGCAGAATTAAATTTTTTCTATATAGAAGCTGAGGCACTGGACTTTGTGTGAGAAACAGAGGTCCGAAAGCCTCTAATTCCTTCCAAAACAGACACTGTCTAATTTTCTTACTAATTAAGTTGTCTGACCAGAGCTCGCTTAGGAGCAGAAGAGTGGTGGTACCTTCCCAAGCTCTGCTCATCTCAAGTCCCCAAGTGAGATGGCAGCCCTAGGAGATCATGGGGATGCTCAAGGCCTGGGCCCTGTGGTCTGCTGGGCTCCTCCAGCTTGGTTCCTGTTCAGAGGGTTTGAAATGTCCCTCTGGGGCAGGACAAGATGAAAGTGCAGTTACTCCTGGCCTGGGGCCACAGGTCCCAAGTGTCTGACATGAGGTCAGAAAAGCGTGGAGCCAAAAGTGTCCTGCTGCCCTTCACTGACAGGAGCTGAGGTGGCAGCAGCCGAGCCCTGGGACACAGCTCCTGGTGCTGCAGCCCCTTCCCCAGGGCTGCCCCATCCCTTGGTGGGAGGAGGGTGGTGCCCCCACAGCAGCTGGTGGAAGGAAATCTCCTGTGCAGAAGTCTGTCTGTCCTAGCTCCCGCTGCCAGGGCAGTGCTTTGGTGTTGCTTTTCCCTGTGGCGAGTTCTGATCCTGTTCAAACCAGGGACAAAACTCCCCGGCGTGGTGGCGTGGTGGGACTTGGTCGCTGCCAGAGGGCGGCTGCATCCCTCTCCAGATGTGGAGGGAGGGCAGCTGCAAGCAAGCAGTAGCTCTGCTCATTCCCTGCTGTGTCTGTTGCCGTGGGAGAGCAGCATCACCAGCAGCATCCCAGCCAGGTTCCCTGGCAGCCACGGGACCTCACCGGGCCGGTGCTCTCTCCCCGTAAATTGCTGTGTTCCTGGCAGGGAGCGTTGGGAGTGTGGTGGCTGCTGATGGATGTCCTGGCAGACAGACAGATGAGTAATTTGTTCCCTCCTGACCAGAGCAAATCCACTTCTTCCAGCTCTTCCACCTAGCTTGAAATAGGATAATGGTGAAAATAATTTTTAATATTAAAAACATAATGTTGGGTAGGTGGATGCACCAAGGCACAGGGCTTCCGAGGTCATTTATTACATGTCTGATTCAGCCTCGGTTCCCCCCCAAGGAAAATTCTTGTGTTAATTTCTGAGTTCATATCACACCCTCAATTTTGCAGCAGAACTTCCCTTTGAAATAAATTAGAGAGTTCTGCTTAAGAAGCAGTGACATGATACAGCACTGCCTGTGTGTGGTCTAATATAACCTTATTTTTAAAATCGTTTGGAATGAAAAAATGAGAAAGAAAAATGTCACAGGGAAGCAAAAGCAATTTTTATTTAAATCTGAGCGTGTGGATAAATGTGCACGTGATTCAGGAACATCAACAATATCTGCTCTCCCCCTGGAACAGGGTCCCCAGGCATGGGATGCTCAGTCAGTGGGAGCTGCTGGGACACTCTGTAGGGTGAAGGCACTGTCCCTGCAAGCTCCCAACTGTTGCTGTTTGGGAAATGTCATTAACTCAACCGGCTGAGAATTTGGAGAGAAAAGCAAAAAACCTACCATCAACCCAAGCTCCCAAAGCTCATCCATGTTAATGATTAATGTGTTTGAAATTTTAACTGTGAAGAACAAAGTGATTTGGGGGTTGGTGGCACACGACGTGTCCGAGATGAAAGAACACTGCTCGGTCTGGTATCCAAAGCTTTCAGTGAGAGCAGGGAGGGTGATGGGGAGCTCTGCACCGTGCCAGTGCTGCTCGCTGGTGGGACACGTGTCACCTTGCAGTCCCCATCCCACAGCAGTGCTATGGGCCCCAGTAAATGCCTTCATTTGGGTGGAAACTCTGACAAATCCGTACGGCCGGGTGTGCTGGCGTTTGCTGTTCCATGGTACCCGCTCAACCACGCGTGTGTTCCTGTGACTAAACAGGCATTGCAGAGTCCACAGGGATGACTCTGTTGGCTGCTCTCACAGATCACTTGTGAAGGGCCCAATCCTAATCGCAGGCTGGGTCCCTCTCTATCTCCAGGGTGATCTGCAAGGGCAGCAGGTTTCCAGGGTACGGGTGGTGTGAGCTGCACACCTCGGATTGCAGTCGGGTCAGGCTCCATGTGTCTGTGTGTGCATGGCCTGATGGTTGTTGGTAGAGCACAGTCAAGTGTTGGGAGATACCAACAGCCTTGAGGAAACATCTACAGCTTGCCTGTAATTTCACACCCACAGTTCTTTGTCTGCCCCTTGGCTGTGGGTGATCCAGCAAGACCAAGTTCAGTCTTTGTTTCGCATGGGTTGGCCTTTGGGCCCCCTCCCTAATTCGCTGTAGAGAAGGTGAAGGAAGGACCCGTATCTCTGTGAGCATCGTGCGTGCTCACAGGAATGCTGTGCTGGACAGGGTGGCTTTGGGTGGACAGCAGTCGAGCACATGCTGCTCTTCAGTTACTAAAGTCTCCTGCATGAATTTCCCAAGAAATCCCCAAGGATTGGTTGCTCCCGTCTGTTACATTGGGTTGAAGAGGGACTAGATCCCAAACATCCCCACCACTGTCCTCTTGCAGAGGGCATTGCCATGGCGGGACCTTCTCTCCATCCCACCCCTCTGAGGCTTTGGGCTGTCCACAACCATCATGTAACACCTTTCCTTCTGTTCACATCTCCTTTCCCTGGTTCCCCATGCCTTTGCCACTCCAGCTCACTGCTCTTGGTGCCAGGAGATGGCTCACGTCAGCATCTCTCCCAGCCTGATGTATCTATGCTCTGACCTCATCACTTACCAATGGTGGGTGGAGGGCACAGAAATAGGAGAGGAGGCACAAGCTGCTTCCTGGACTCTTTGCAGAGCCACTGTGGCGGGGAGAACTTCTCAGCCTGACCAAACCTCAGGCTGGTGCCAAGCTGGGAGGTGTGTGTGTCCCCCCCCCCGCAGGCTCTTTCATCTGCTATTCCCCCTCATCTCCCTTTAAAAAAATAGGATATAACCTGATACTTGCTCATTTGTCTCTGTGTCTGGGGGATGAAGCATAGGTTGGGTAGGAGGACGGGTGACTCAGAGGGTTGGTAACAGGATACAGAGCTGTTCCTTTCCTAGTTTCCAGTTTTAATCCAGCTGAATCAGTAAAGACCCAAGGCCTGTTCTGTCTGCTGGCTGGTCCAGCGGTCTGTTCGGGAGGACACGGCTCCTTCCAGGCCCCAGGCAGGGTGTGAATGAGGAGATGTCCAGGGAACCTGCAAAGTCTGCACTGAACCCTCTGTGAGTGTCGGCCGAGGGCTCCGTTCTCACCGTGGGGCTGCAGTTTCAGCACACGCTGCTGGCTCCCAGCCCCACCTGCTTCTTTGCTGAAAGGAGATCATTGCACCATCACAACCCCCTGAGTCCTGATTATGGCAGGATCTTGTCACCTGCCAATGATCTTGGACAAAGAGCTCTCACCTTCACCTCCTCATGGAGCAGCTGCTCTGTCCTCTGGCCCTTTCTCTGATTCTTGCCTTTAGGTCTTTATAATTGTGACCATTCCCAAAGTTATGAAGTTATTGAACCACCACTGCCTCTGTGAGGTGGTTTCACAGACATTCGGTCAAGGCTGAGGATGAGGAGGGTTAGCAAAACCCAGCAGAACTGGTGGGACCCATCCAGAGCATCCCGCTGGCTGGAGGCACTGGGCGAGAGGTCACCGAAGTGGCTTTAAACCACCGCTCCTCTCCCGTCTGCCACTTCTGTGCTAAACACAGCTCAGCTGCAAGAAAAAGAATCTGCTTCATTGTGTTTCATGGGGTCCCAAAATTAGTATTTTGTTAAAGAAAACAATAAACTCAACAATGCTGTGGTAAGTTTTCGAAACCAAAGTAAAGCTGGATACTAGAATCTAGAGCACTTTTCCCCTCCGGTTATAACAACTTTACATTTGATTAAATGATAGGCAAAAAACCGTCTGAACAGTATCTCCTTTGTTCATTGAGAATGTGGAGCTATAATATACAAAGTACACGTCTGCCTTGAAGAGCTGCACAGTAATCATGGACTAACCAAAAAAAGACCTTTTTTTTTAAGTGATTCAACTCATATGCCATACGTTGACTTTGTTTTCTGCTGTGGTTTGCTCCGAGGAATAGCATACACGAGCGTAAACAGAGGTTCTCCTCTGATGGGACTCACACAAAAGCAAAATGTGAAAGCCCGAGATCATAAAGTCTGCTTGACTCAGCAGGGGGGGAATGCAATTATCAACACACTCGGTGGAAGATGTGCTGGGGAGAGGCTCTTCCCCGTAAAATGCTCGGAAAGGATCAGAAATGCGGAGTTTTTATTCTAACCAAGGAGATGGCAAGGTGGAGATTGCTTTCATGTTTAGGAAATCGACCATCGTGAGATCTACCACATGAAAATGGGTTGTTCCTAGCGTTGAGAGGCCGATGAGTTGGTTCTCATTCCGTGCCACTGCTCTGGAATTACTGGCACAGGAGCAGAGATAGCGAGGAGGAGTCAACTTCTTCTACAAACCTGGCTTTGTATGGCTTTGCCCTCAAAGAAGAAAAGCTGATTCTAGCAGGGAAGACAGTGCACATGCCTGACACCGAGGTCAAAACTTGCCTTTGAGCTTTGGCTTCCTGCTCTAACTGACAGTGTGGCATTGCCAGCTTTGAAATCCGACCGTCCCGAGGGACGGATTCACAAATCCAGGTGGCATTTTGTGGGGTCGCATCGTGCTGTGCCGAGTGTTCCTGTGGGACAGCCAGTGCTGTCACACAGGATAAATTAAAATATTCATATGAGCCCTGACTCCAAAACGGGAGCAATAATATAAAATAAGAAATTTTATTATTTTTTTAAAAAAAAAAGCCCACTCAGACCTTTTTGTTGAACTTTCTCTGATACAAAGCGATTTCTCCAGGACTGCACACCATATGAAACACATTATAAATGCTCTTGTAAAATCTGCATCGTTGTACCACATGAAAGGCTGGGTCCTAAAAATAGCCATTCAGAGAGGATGCAGGCTAGTAGCAATTTCGGTGATCATGAAATAGTTGTGTTGACATCTCTATGTGTGCACACCCACAGAAAGCTTTGACTTTTGAATATTCTTAGCAACATTCGTACTTTATGGAATTTTCCACGTTCTGGTCCCATGAATAGCCTCTTAACCCAGGGTGTTCCTTTGTGATCTTATCCCCGTGTTTCTAACACTGATTTTATTGAGAAAATGGGTAGATTATTTTTATTTTTTATTAATTTTACATGAAAGTCTTCCCTTGCTCTCAGTTTGACAGCAATTGATGGTATCAGTTGCATTTCCCTGTCTCAAATCAATGGAAATACTTTCTTTTTCCTTCAGCACACGCACACATCCCTGATTTTTTGAAGGGCTCACTGTCAAAATGTGACCCTAGAGCATTAGATGGTAACACGAGGAGCTGCCCCATCTACCTGGCCTTTGTATCTGCTATGGTACTCAAGAGCAAGTAAATGAAATCTGCAGTAATTACACAGCAATGTATCCACAACAGAATTTTTCCTCCTCGTCCCAGCGATAAGAACTTGGCTTTTGTTTTGAGATATGAAAGGATGCATCTCCCGGCTTTGGTGTGTTCCCAGCAGAGCCCTGGCTGGGATCAACTGCCATAGCTCTGGGATAGACAACAGAGCCCTGCCAATCGATATGGCTCGAGATCTTTTTGATGAGCTCATCACATTTTATTTTCTCGCTGCTCTGTTTGGGTTTTAGCTTGTTGGGAATCATTACTATAGGGATCGCTTTATTTGAGTCTTCAGTGCTGATCTCTTGTTTGCATTTTTCTGTTGTAAGTGGAGATGGAGATGTGGAGTCAAACACGAGGGTGTCTGAAGGTTGTGGTTTAAGCCTGTCCAGGGTTTTAAGTGTGTGGCCCTTCTAAATCTGGTTGGAAACAGTCTGTTTCCTCAAAATAAGTTTTCTTTTGGGATTGGAGCAAAACCTTGGGAGATAGTGAATGAAATAATAGGGTGTTGAAGAAAATGGCATTGCTTCTTAATTAGCTGGCACGAAAATCGTTAAGTCTGAAGTTTCATTCAAATCAGATGTAGCTGTGGTTGTGCTGGGGCAGGACACAAACTCCTCAAGCAGCACAACCCAGGGTGATTCACTCCCAGACTCGCAGTCGTTCTCTGTGCTGCTTTAACTTCAGGGCAGCTCTTGCCCCTTGTCCAGCTCTGGATAGCCCATGGAAAAAGGCTCTCAGGTTTCTAGATGGATCCATTGAATCCTTGTGTGCTGTTAGCAACTGGGCAGAATCAAATGCTGTAAAATGACATCCCAGAAATGTATTGGCTATTGCTGATTTAGCTCCCAAATGGAGCTGGGCAGGGGGCTTTGGGAACACCTTGGCAAGGCAGTAATTTCACCTAAACCTCATGGGTGAATGCATCCATTTCTAAAGGCATTCAGCAGTAATTTAACAATATATTTCCAACTAAGAAATGTTGGTTCATGTTGGCACAAGTGCTCTGTATATCACAACAGATACTGATGTTTAGAAAAAGCTGAAAAGTTTTAATGCTTCTGTCTTGAAGTTAACATCATACCTAAGCCCTTTTGTGTTTTCCATCATTAATTTGACTGAAACCAGGGTTATAACTGGTACATATCAGGGTTATAGCTGGTAATGTAGATTTTTTACCATTCTGGTGAACTCAGCAGGAAAACCTCCTAGGAGCAGAATTCAGGTGAAATCACTAAATTCAGGTAAAATCACTAAATGCGGGGACTCCTGGCAGCACTTGAACACAAGAGTTGTTGTAGAGAAGGTTTATTTTCTTCATTCAAGAGGACAGAAAATTGCCTACTTTGTCAGTGGCAGTTGCCTGGTTATTGGCATTTACTGGGAACAGGATCCAACTACATGGATATATTTAAACTTTGCAAAAGAAAACATTTTAAAATGATAATATGCTCTTTGTGCTGAGCTGGTACATGGGTCTGCTGAGGGATGGGGTAGGCGAATCCCATGTCCAAAACATGACTCTTCATCCGCAGTTTTCTCTCCAAAGGCCGTGCCATGGTTCATGGCTGAGGGCAGGTGGGTGCGTTGCTGTTTGCCGTGGGTGTTTGTTTGATTCGGAGCCGAGCGATCCCCTTGCCGGGGAGCACCAGGTGCTGTGTCAGACACTTGTACACACAGCCAGACAAACAGACATTAGTAACACCACTTGTTTATGTGTTAACACAGGATGTTCTCAAAATCAGGTAAGAAGTGAGGCATGTTACCAAGTTTTATAGCAGAGGAACCGGATAGTCTTGTAACTGCCGCGCCGGGCTGCGGCGAGGGAAGCGCGGTTTTATCCCAGCCTCTGCTCCCAGTCCCCTGGGAGCTTGTTTTTCTGTGACTCAGTTTCCCCCAGGAGCATTGTGAAGCTTTATCGTTTCATGGGCAAGCGATGTTTGGAGAGCACTGCAGGGAAAGCTGTGTCGATACTGAAAAAAACCCCACGAAATCCAACACAGGCTGCTGCGAGAGGGGATGGTTCAGAAATGATCAGAAAAGGACTAGCCAAAAGAAGCAAGCTCTGCTGCTTGTTAGACCATTTACTTCGAGATATTAAACAAATTGCAATTTCATAATCTTTTAGCAAGTTGCAGGTGGCCCTAAAACCACAACTCCTTCGAGGCGGTTGGCATCTCCACTCGCTTTAAAAACAAATCCCTTTTTCAGCCTAAATGGTAATTTCATAGAGTGGCATTAATTGGATGGGAACGATGGGTGGATGGTCCAACCCACTGTCTCAGATACACACACCGTACAGATCTGCTCTATTAAACCAAGGACAAAATGTCATTTATTTACCCACTTGTACTACCCTGATGAGAACAACCCCCAGGATCGCACCACATCGGTTTTGGACACATGTACCAAACCCCTGGATGCATAATTCAAATTCCGTGTCGTGAAGAATGAGTCTATTTATCTTGGAACCTTTTTTACTTAAACAGTAATCTCTAGGAAATCATTTGTTAGCAGTAGTTAACTGCCAGTTTGTCAGTTAATGGCTTGAGGCGAAGTCAGAAGTGAGTGAAATCTTTTCCAGGGAGATGCTGCTGTCGCATGTGATGCAGAAAGGTTTACAGCAGAAAGTATGAGAGGAGGCAGTCAGATGAGTCCTGTCCAACTTTTAGAAGCATGAGGAAATGAGGCATGATGGGTTAGACGGCCGTTTTGCTAGTGCATCCATTTGTAAAATATTAAAGCCATCCATCGTGCCCGTGTCTAAATTCTAAGCCTAAATTTTCCTTACTGAAGGCTCCAGGTGTGAGACCAAAAGCACACGTGTTTGTAGGGGCTGAGGTTCTGCATTGCACCCCCTGCATCATCCCTGCACCCCCTGCACTATCTCTGCACCCCCTGCACCATCTCTGCATCCTGGGCACCTCAGCATCCTCTGCGTCTCTGCACCCCCCACATCTTTGCATGCCCTGCATCATCTCAGCACCCCCTTCCATCTCTGCACCCCCCACATCTCTGCATCCTGGGCACCTCAGCACCCCGGGCACCTCTGTGGGGACAGCTGGGTGGGAGATCCAGGGGGTGCTGCAGGGCAGCAGAGTCCTCCAGCTCGCAGGCGTTATTTCTCTACAAAAGCCTAGCAGTGAGTTTCAGTTGGGTAATGAGAGTTATCTCATTCCTCTTTAATCTGAGCAGCATCACTACAGTGTGATAACCTCCGCTCGCTGTTTATCTCGTGCTCGGTGCTGCGGGGAGAAAAGTGGCAAGAACGGGGTGAAAATCCGCTGGAAAAGGAGCTGAGAAAAGTCATCCTAGTCTGCACCAAATCCCTCCTTCTTGCAGCAGGAGTGGGTGAGAAATAACTGCTCCAAGTAGAAGATCTCCCATGAAGCCGCAAAATCCAGCTGAAGTAAATACCACTTCCCTGCAGCATTATCTCCCACTCTGTGCTGTCTGCCCACAGAGGATGGTAGGGTGTAGGAACTGGCAGGGGATTAATGGCAGCCTGGTTCATAAAAAACTCTGCTGCCAGAAGGACGTGGGACCCAGACAGAAGTAAAGAGGGGCTGGTTCTCTCTGCAGATGCCCCCAAGTGCTATTTGTCTGAGAGCAGATTTTCCCACAGATCTTTGGCCTTCATATTATTTGAAGAACCCCCTCTGCAGCTGCAATCCTTCCCTCCCCCGAGGGGAAAACAGGGTGGTAACTTTGTGAACTGAATGGTGTGGAGGTTTAGGAGTACTGCCATGGGAGGGGAAGATTTGGCTCATTAGTGTGGAACATTGTGTTGCCAGGAACAGAGTTTTGGGGCAGAACTAATAACATGGAAGCAGATGCAGTCAGCTTTTATTAAACTGGTTTGTAGATGACTTTAAATAGGCAACAGTTGTATCTGGGGCTTTCCTTGCAAAAGGCAGAATGGCAGACCCCAGCAGCAGAGTCTACCAAGTACAGAGAAGCCAACTGAGACTCTGGATGGAAGGAAAAACCTCTCCCAAATGTATTTAAAAAAAAAAAAAAGACAGTGGTTCTGTTATATTCTACAAACTCTTAGAGTCCACACATCTCATTTGGAGAAAGGAACAGCTGCAGAGTCATAGAGTTGATAGTCTGGAAGACCCAACTTTATATCATCTCCTATTTATCGTGGTGTATCATCACTACCCATGGACTCCTGAATTCCACTCAGTTGCCCCCATAGCTGGATGTCCCATTAGCTGCTTGACAGTGCATTACAGATAGGGATGGATAAATTAGTCTCCTAGCCAAGTTTTGAAGCACTTCTCCCTTGAGCTGTTCCACAGAACTAATTAACTCCATCGCGCTTATCTGCGCTGGTGGCGGTCGGATGCCATTTCCTGACACATGGCATTCCACGGCCACCAGTAACGATGTGTTGAACTCACTCTGTGATTGCCTTATGCAAGCACATGGGTTGAAATGATCATCAGGCAAATTGTTCTTCTCAGCCAGCTCAGAATGGAGCAAGGCCATCAATACCTCCAAGAAGTCATCACAAAGACCATTCATCCCTCTTCAGACCCAGTGATGGTTGCTGTGCATCCTTACAATGTTCTTCTGTTCCTTCAACACCTCCGTGCAACCTGGATAAACCATCCAGCTTCCGTGAGGGTGTTGGGAATGATCACCCCCCATCTCTGTAGAGGAGCCTGTTGGATTTCTGAATTCTCCATAGATGTCCATTAGCTGTCACCTCCTTCCACGCCAATTCCAGCCACCTGAGAGCAGCCTGGCATAGGCACCAGGTCCTCATTGATGTGCTCCTCACAGCCTTGTCGTTCCAGGCTGAATAAGGCAGGAGGAATCCCATTTGAATGCTGTACTCCATCGTACCTTTGTTGTGCAATGCTTTTTTCTCAGGCAGTTTCTAATCTAGAGATTTTCTGGGATCTGTGCGTAGCATGAAGGGAAGTCTTCTCATCACCTCGGGTTCTGTCTTTCCAGTACCAAGTGTTTAAGACATAATTCTAGGCGTCCAGGGCTTGCTTTCTCTTTGTGTCTCCTTTGCTGTTGCTTTCATTTACTAACATGTTGAACTTCAAAGTCTATTCTTTCTCCTTCCTAATTTTTATGGAAAAAATGGTCTGAACCCCATTTGCATTTCCTCCCTGAGGATACTGGCAATCCTTAATCCTGTATATTAAAGAATCTCATTTTTCCCAGCAGCCTTTTTTTTTCTGGGACTACTCTTCCACTCTGTTTTCTCCTTGAAATTCTCTCCTGTGGTTCAGAATTGCTCTTCACGGTACCCCTGACCACTGTCACTTTCTGTTATAAGCTGTTTGCACAGATGTTTGATCACTTTTAAGTCCTTTCTCCTTCCCATCCTGTCCTTTGCAGGTGATTTGTAACCACAGAGTCACAGAATCAGTGAGGATGGAAGGGACCACCTGGTTTCATGCTGGTGGCAGTAGGTGTGTGTTTGCCCTCGGTGGTTGCAGCACAACAGCATGGGGCCATGCACTCTGGAATTACCTGCTGGAATTACTATTTTTAAGGCCAAGAGATAGCAAAGTGAAAGCAAATAGGGTGACAAGAGGGTGCTGGTGTATTCAGGGTGATTTTCATTCTGCATTGGTGGGTCCCTATCCCAGTGAGGACAAGGCGATGGCTCCCAGTGACCACTGGTGTTGACCTGCTGGAGAAACAGTTGCCACCCTTCCCCACCCACGATGCGAGGTGGCTCTGGGGGGACCCTGCCTGCCTGTCACTTGTCCCTCTCCCCCCTTCCAGGCAGGGACCGTGGTGATTCCCCCTGGGACCTGTGGGAAGCAGGGAGGGTGCCAGCTGGGCTGGCAGTGTGGATCCAGGGATTTAGATCACGCAAACCCAGTGTTCTCTCCTACAAGTCATTCTCAGCGATGTACTCGGGTAATTAGCATGTGCATAAACACTTTGTAATCTTGTGATCATGGCTTGCAGATTAGCTCTTTTGCCAGCTTTGCGATTTCTTTGCCAGTTTTAGTTTTAATTGCAAATCCATTACTGCCAGCTCCCTTGCATATTGTAGCAATAGGCAAATTAAAACACTTGGACACAGTTGGGCGGGTTTCAGTTAAGAAATTAATTGTTACTGCCAACCAGTGCTTTTTAATGCGAGGGTGGCATTTGAGCTTGTTTTTGAGGGCATAATCTCCGAGACTTTCTTTTTCTTCCCTCCTCCTCCCCCCTCCCCAGTCTGTGTTGCCCTGTTGAGCAGCTTCACAGATGGCACGAAGCAAATGCTTGCCTCTTTGATCTCCTAGTCAAGAAATTTGGAAGTCGTTCTGAATTTATGAGAATCCTGTCTGAAATAAATCTGTCTGTGTGCAGGGCCACACTAAGTCAGCCCAGAGCTGCAGGCAGGGCTCACCTGAACCTCCCGGGGAAGCGCCGGGTCCCATCCCACAGGAGCATCGTGTGATGCTGCAGCGATAAAGAGAAACTTCATGCATAGCATATTGTTGAACATGAAAAAGTCTAGACAATCTACAATTTACCAGCCAGGGTAATTGGCTAAAGGCTTAATCCGCCCTGATAATCCAGTAATGGTATTGTTGGCAGGACACTGATGTAAATATCACCGAGCAGCGCTGGCAGCCGCTGTCTCCTGTGGTTGCTTCCGTTCCGATTCCCTTTCCACAGTCGTTAGAGCCAATGGGGAATTTTCAGAGTTCTGCACACTTCTCCTCTTTGGTGTTTTTCAAACCTGCCCCTGCTCCTTTGCTGGTTCTCACTCCATTTGTTGAACAGGTAACATTTTTCACCAGGAATATCTCTTTTCCCTATGTACATTCTGTCCCCCGATGTATTTTTCACACAGCTCTTTCCAGCCTCCTCCTGCTGCTGCCGCACAGCCCCCCACCACCCCTCAATACAAACAGCACCTGATTGTGCAGCAGACCTGTGCCCATGCCATGAGCCACCTGCCACCTCATGTGTCACCTCCAAACCTGGGGGAATTGGCCAACAATTCGGTGGCCTCAGGTGCCATGGGCACAGCTGGGGGTGCAGAGGCTGGTGGGGCATGTCAGAGGTCAGTGAGCTGAGCAGGGGGGTTAAAATACACACTGCTCCCCATTTTGCAGGGCTGGTTTTGGTTCAAGTCCTTTTGCCCCATGGGGACAGAGGAGGGGGAGCTGGGGTACAGGGGCTGTGGCAGCAGCAGATGTGGGGAAGGACAGACAGATGAGTCCCCCCTCCAGCCATGGCTCCCCCACCACTGCAGCGTTTCAGCCCCTTCTGTGGCTGGTTGATGTGTTGGAGCGTGGCTGGGTTGGACACAGGCTGTCTCAGGTTATTGTCTAATTGTGCATGAAGCCAGTTAATAGAGTCACCTAGCCCATTCCTGTTCCTTCTTTAACTCATTCCCTCCGTTCACCTTGGTAAGGGGGGTTGTGTTTGGCTGCAGGGCTCTGGTCCTGCCAGCCTGTACAGCACCAAGCAGAAACGAACCCTGCCAGGTCCTGGAGTCTCCAGGACTTCATTTGGAGCAGAGTCATATTTGCTCCCTGCTTGCTTGGTTCTGATTGCTGCCCTGCACGTTAAATCCAGGGACTAGGAGCCAAGGTTGTCTTTTCTTTATGTACATCACCACCAGCTCATGCCCTGAGTGTTGTCCATACAACTCCCCTGCCTCTGGTGAGGGCAGAACGGGTAATTCACTGGCACTCAGCAAACAACTGCCCCGATGACACAGAAACACCCTGGGAATGACTTTTCTGCATCAGGATTGACACTGTGCTGCCAGCAAAGGGTTAAAAACCCCATATATAATAATATATATAAGCAGGTTTTGATCACTGAAGCCAGCTGGGGTGTTGTAGATCCCTAACACCATTCTTAAGGCAGCCTGTAAAGGCTTTTTTTGAACTTTTATTATTATTATTATTGTTTTCTGGTGGGAAAACAATGGAAGAAGCCCAGTTCCGCTGCGAACAAGACGTGAACACGCTCTGGCTTACATGCAGAATATCAAAGAGTGCCTGTTCAGTACAGACCACCACCCTTCCGCTGTACAGCAAACACCTCGTCACGGCCCAGAGACTTTGGGAAAACTATATATAGTGTGTTGGGCTGAATGTCACCCCTGCCATCACCCCGCAGCTCTGGCTCCGCGATGTTGTGGCTAACGAATCCAGCTCTAATTGTTCGTGATCTCTATCGGGGCAGACATCGGGTTTGAGTCGAGCCCATAGAGAGCCAGGAGGAATAAACACGAACCTACAGTGAGATCAAAGCGGCGGCGAGGTGCGCATGTGCTAATAATAATGGCTTATGAAAGCTCACATTTTCCTCCAACAACATCCTGTCATTTGTGTATTAGCTTTGAAAAAGGTAAAAAAAAAATAATTCAGTGTAATTTACTGCAGCAGCAGATGAGATGAGGCAGATACTTGATTGCAGCAGCTCGTGTGTGGTTTGCTGCAAGGGCTGTACATGCACCGTGTCCTCCCGTGCATGGTGCAGGGGCTGGGCTGGCTGTGAGAGAGGTACCATCCTTATCTGATCTGTATGTACAGTCGGTGATGGTGTGATGCAGAGGGGAGGATGAGGCAAACAGTCTCAAAGTCGGTAACCGCATCCACACCTGGTGCACCTCGATAAAATGTCTGTAAACAGTTTGGATGGAGTGAGGTTACGGCGCGGCTGGGGACGTCTAACGGCTCCTGGGGACACGGGCGAGGAGCACGGAGGTTTGGGGATGGTGATTCCAGGGGCTTGGAGCTGGGATGTTGCTCTTGCAGGGTGGGCAGGAGGAGCAGAGCGTGGCCGGGGTGGCACGTTGGGACATCAGAGCGACAGCAGTGTCCGGCGACACTGATTTCCCTCCACGTGATGTGACCTACTTAGGAAGCACTGGTCAGCCCCAGACACGGGACACAACGCTGACCATTTCCTCTGTCCTCTTACTACACATTCTCACTATCAGCTTTTTAATCTGGTGCAACGGCTAGAACCTCTGGTGGGGCTTTCCCCAGGGATGCCCAGTCGGGACCTGAGAAACCGCAGGAGCAGAGCCGTGGTGGGTGATGCTGGTGGGTGGTGCTGGTGGGTGGTGCTGGTAGGTGATGCTGCTGGGTGATGCTGCTGGGTGATGCTGGTGGGTGATGCTGGCCACCAGGACGGAGGCAGCGTGTGTTTTGAACTCGTCTATGTGTTTGGAACTCGTCTTTCACCTCGCACACTGTGGTTGTTGACGCTCAGCTGTGCCTGTAGTTCTCCCTGCAAGCAGGAAAGGGTTTGGGGTTTTGGTGAAGGGGAGGAAGGCTGACAATAAAAGGTGACACAGTGGCCCACTAAGTACTGAAAATGGGCTGGTTGAGGAAGGAGAAGGTTGTTTAGAAAGAAAACCAAGGGGAAGAGGATGAACAGGAGCAGGTAGAGGCACAGTCAAAGACTTTCTGCCTTTGGGTACCGCCAGCTCCTTGGGCAAGGTGTCCCCATGGCCATGGGGTGATGGTCGCAGCGACGCAATGGCTGCACCATGAAGGTGTTCTTCAGGGTTCCGAGGCTGAGCTAGAGTCTATCCAGATTCTGCAGCAGCTGGAGTACAGCAAACAGGGACTCGTTAAGAAAGTGGAGCAAATAATAATGATCCGTCTGTTTAATGCAGCTGAAAGGCACACTTCAAAGATAGTGTTAGCCTAAAAAAGCCGGAGCATAGAGGGGAATATACTTGATCACGGCTCTCAAGTTTTGATGGTAGCGTTGTAAGTAGGTCAGCAAACGGTAATATTTAAATTAACTCCTCTTTCTGGCAACTAGATGGGAATGTAGGTCTGGAAATGGGAGATGGAGATTCTCTTCCCAGCTCTGCCACTCTGACAAGTCACTTCATCTCCTCGTGCCTAAGGGAAGAATACACCTTTGGGCTCTGCCCAGTAATCATCAGCCAAATGCTTCCCCACCTATCTAAAGGGTTTTAGAATACGTGATTGAAAAGTGCAAAGTGTTATTAACATTGAATTAATGTCTGCCATTACAATATATAATGGAGTGTTTCTGCACACACCCCATTTCCTCCTGCTCGAATGTTTTGTCAGACGAGTCCAAGTGTTTACCAGCTTCATGGCTGGCCTAGAAAGAGCCAGCGAGCTGGGACTGCTGGTGGCTAGGGGAGCTGCTGGTGGCTAGTTAGGGTTGCTGCTGGTGGCTCATGGAGCTACTGGTGGCTAATGGAGCTGCTGGTGGCTGGTGGAGCTGCCAGGCTTGTTAGCTGGATGGGTATTTTGGGTTCAGGAGCTGGCAGCAGAGCAGAGGGTAGAGGTTTTGGGGTGGCCAAGTTGCCCCATCAGAGCACATCTGGTGTGAAACCTGCCCACCCGTGGCACCGTAACGGAAGGCGAGGTGCCTTCACCACGGGGTGCACGGTGGGGTGCAGATGTGCCACGTTTCCTGCCGGGGGTGGAGAGGACCAGGGGGGGATGCGCTGCCAGAGCACCTCCCTTCACCTCCTTTCTGGGAGCTGAGGGTCACAGCCCTCCCACCGCCTGCACATCACCCGCACAAATCACTTTAATTTCCACCTCCTCTAAATAACATTGATTTTCTCCGTGCAGACAACACCTGCATGCTTTTTGACCCAGAGCTGTGTTTGAGGCTATCAACCCAGACCTCTCGAGGAGCATCCCTCTTGGTCAGTCATCAGCTCATCCCACCAGACAGACGTTCCCTGCCTGCCTGTTGCTCTCAGTTGGTTCACACAGAGGTGCTCAGCAGCTCTGCCTCGCTCGCCGGCTTCTCATTATCACACCCTGCACAGACATTTCACTTCTTCTCTAAAACATCCTCACACACGGTGTGGGTTACTGTCTAGACTGCATCACTTCAACCAAATGTATTCACTAATCTGATGTATTATGAGTGCTCACTAAAAGTAACAAACAAAGTACATTTCTTTGTTCGCTCCCTAATTGTTTGTTCATTAGCTTGCTTGCTGATTCATAAAATATGAAAACCTCCAATAGGGTATCTAGTCACTAGTGCAAATTAGCTAGTTTTCTACTGTGCATAAATAAATTATAATCCTGCCTGTACAATTTGCCTGCAGTACAAGGGCTGTGCAGGGGTGCTTCATCTCCTCAGGGAGGGATCGGGTCTGCTGCTGTGCACACAAAGTGACAAGTGAAGGCTGGGAGTGCTGCATCCCACACCTGCAGAACACGTTAGTGGCAGAAATGATCTCTTTACTGTGGGTAATCTGTGTTCTTTAGCTTCGGAGCTGGCAATGACATTCTGGGATACCCACCCTTGGAGCTAGGGCTGGGTGTCCAGGTGGTGTGAGCTGGTATGGGCATGGGCTGGGTGCTGTCAGAGCTGGGAAAGCCCTGAAGCTGTCGTTATCCCAGGGCCCTGGCTTTTCCCCTGGTTTGTGTGATCCACTTTTCCTCTTTCTCTCCAGCAGCAGCTCTTCCTACTTTTTTGGCTATTCTTGTTACTTAAGAAATTATTCCCAGAATAAACTATTCCTCAGATCCCTCAGAAACTTCCAGGTAGGATGTGCCCATGTGCAAGGCTCAGGGAGGATCTAAGATCATGTTTTTATGGTGTTTTTTTTCTGGTCTATAGATTTCTGTGGAGCGGACTGTAATTCTGTAATACCATTCAGAGATCTAATTCTTCACTCCTTTCCATACCACGGTTAGCATGCTCATCACAAAGGGTATCATTCTCTAAAAATAGTGTAGGTTTTTAGAGAAAATTCTGAAGGTGGCTGTTTTAGTATCTGTGTATTTTATTGTTTTAATCCCTCTTCAGTCTCATAATTCTCTTCAATAATGAATACAGGCTATTTGGGATAAACGTGTGATACAAGCTGTGGCTTCCACTGCACAACCTGCCTAAAAGAGAGGTTTGCACTTGTGCAGCTTCACCATCAGTGGGCAAAGGTCCCACAGAGGCAGGACCAAGAGTCCAACCAGCACAACCTATTTATTAGTTATTAAACACTCAGGTCTTGTCTGATTTGTATGGACACTAAAGATTTATGGCCATGAATACCTTGTGTTGCTAAATTGATGGTTACTGCCTCTTCCATGGGCAACGTTCCCAAAGTCTTGGCTGTGTGTGAGGCTCGGACCTGTGGATGATCACGTAGGTGAACGATTTCACACACATGGATGGTCTTGTTGAAACCAGCCTGAGAATTTGTGCATAAAATTATTAGTCTGTATTTGTATTTGCAAGGGTTGGATTTACATGTGTGAGACTTAGTTTGTGAATTTTTTTGGTTTGATATATTGTTGACTGTGGGAGGTGTCCCTGCTCATGGCAGGGGGGTTGGAACTAGATGATCTTTAAGGTCCCTTCCAACCCAAACCATTCTGGGATTCTGGGTGCTCAGAGGTCTCTGCTGCCAAAGCCCTGTTGAATTTCAATAGCAACCACTCAGCTGCCCCTCTTGAGGCACACATAGGTGTTCATGACATTAAAGAATTGATGTTAAACAGAAGGCTATCCCAGCAGGTTAACTCCCCTGGATGCAACGCTTTCAGATGGTGTGTTGCCAGCAATCTAGACTCAAAAAAGTTATATTTTTGATGGAATGAAGTATACACACCCTTTTTTCTCAGCCTCTTCAACTGGTTGAACAGAGATCAGGCTGGTGTGGGGGTTTGTACTGTCAGTTATTTTACCTCAATACTGTACCATTACTTTAACTGACTTTACCTCAAAGCCTGTCAAGCTTCCTTTTTTTTTTTGCTAAATTAGCTTGTGAATTCTCCACTTCCTCACGTGCCCAGCACCTCTGCCTCTGACAGACGTGGGAATAACCCACACCAAATGCCAGAATTGTTTTACCCCCAATAACAGAATTGTTATTGCCCATTCCCAGGTGGTAATCCTGGTCCACCTCATTGCTCCAACTGGCCAAGGCTGTTCCTGACATGCTGCAAACTGGCACTTGGGAGGGGACTTCATCAGCAGGCAGAGTAATGAAAGCTAAACCCCAGTCCCAAAGGCATTTTTGGACCTCCGTGGTATCAAAAGGGATCATTTTTCTTCCATGTTTTGAATGTGAAAATCCTAAGGCGTGATTCCTGTGGTCTGGGAGCTGGCAGGGCACATGACACGTTCTCCAGCTTCACCAGGAGCCTGCGATCTGCTGCCTCCAAGTGTGGGGCAGTTGGATCATCAGCCTGAATGAAATCTTGCTTTGGAAAGTCAGGGGTGACTCTGCCCCCCGATCTCACTCTGTGTCTCAGATGGATTTTTTCTTGCTTGATCAATCATAGAATTCTGTCATTTTGTCAGCGTTGTGCTTGTGCCTCAACAATAAGAGAGAATTAGTTCCAGTTAATTAACCCCCAAATCTATAATCTCCAGTTTGTGAAGGAAAAACACCAGAGTGGTAACATCTCGTGTGCTGCTGTTGGAGCCAAGCAGTACGTGGAGCTGTGAAACAACTCCGAACAGCGTCATTCAGAAATTCCCTTTCATCTTCATCTCATTCTGCTTGAATTTCTTCATTTAATTGTTCAAATCATTGGCTGCGCTTGAGTTCTTACGTTTTTGGTTTGCCATGTGTGTAATGCTACCCAGGTCTCTTTGCAGATGACCAGATTAGGGGAAAGAAAATGAATTATGCTTATTTCTGTGCTTTAGGTGTTTTTTTCATGTGTACTACCCTATGCAAAACAAGGAAAAGAATTCTTTAATGTTTTCTTTAGATCCTAACTCTAATGCAGCCTCCCCAGCTCCACCTGAGTTACATGTGAACATAGGTTTTTTCACTGTACAATTCTTCTACATCGTTGAAGGTGAAGGTTCTTGCTAAAGAGGTGGAAAGCCCCAGAGCAACATCTCTCCTTTTAGGTTGCAAACATCATTGCTCCTTCTGTCCATTCACTTCTTGCCTCCCTCTTGGTGTTAGGATTCAGGACAACAACTCTAAGGCAAAATATTTAACTGCAGATACCAAGAGTTTTAAAGTCCTCAAGCAGGCTTGCATTTAAAAGGAAGAGTTGCTAAATTCGACATACATAATTAACATATAATTTGAAATAATAGCTTTGCAGGAGTGTCTGCATAGAATTTGACCTATATATTCCTTGGAATTGGTGACCATGTGGAGGAAGGAGAGAGCTTGACCCAGCTTGACATTCATATCCCAGAGGAAGGTTGCATGACTAACATTAAGAAAACAGCCATTTAATTTCAGCCTTGGAATTATGAAAGCACAAGCTGACAGCCGTGGAGCCCAATATGGGCATTTTTTGGAGCTGCTTACTGATGCTCATCCACACGGACTAAGAAAAAAGAGTTAACTCCTTTCTTTTGGAAAGCTACTTGAAAATGTCTTTCCTTTTAACCACTTCCCTCTGTTAAGGGCACCTCTTCTGCAGTCAGAGAGGATTTCAGATGTACCTTTGACTCACACTATTGCCAGGTGGTGGTGATCCTGCTTTTTCAAAACACCTCTACAGAGAATTATCCCAATCCCACAAACCACTCCGTATTATTCCATTGATGTTCAGCTCTCAGAGAGGCCTCAAAGGTTTGGAGAGGCAAATGGAGGCAGGTGCCTCTTCTGTCCTCCAGCCTTCCCAGAAAATCTGGTGATGCTGTGGGTTTTCCCCACTCCTCGGAGGAATTCCTCCCTTGAGGGAAGATACAGGTCAGGGTGGCCGTGGGGCTATTTATTTGCATCTTCCTGGGTCTGAGGACTGTGTCTCCAGCACATCCTTCTCCTGCATCCCCATGCCACCTGGTGCTGAGCCCTTGCTCCCCAGTTGCATCCCCAGGCCACTCTATCCTCTCCAGTTTCCCATTCCTGATGTGGTGGCAGCAGGTAGATCACAGATGAAGGGAGGAGGTGCAGCAGCACAGCAGTGCTTACAAAACAGGGAATTAATCCAGTGTCACCAGTGGGTACCGAGCTCCCAGGGGAGCACATGAGGTTGGTGCCTCAGGACAGCAGCATCCTCTGGTACCACAGCAGAGTTAGAATCATAGAATAGAATCATAGAACAATAGAATCATTATGGTTGGAAGGGACCTCCAGGGTCATCAAGTCCAACCTTTATCCCATCACATTCCTAACCATTGGACCATTAGACCATGGCCTCAAGTGCCTCATCAACCCGTTTTCTGCGGTTCCCATAGCACTACCCATTGCCCTGTGTTGTAGTGTAGAGTATCCTCCATCAGCTTTATGATAAGGACTGGTTTGTGTCAGCTGTTCTGATCTCTGTGTTTCATACGTGTGGAATGTCCTGACTTCCATACGCAGCAGAAATGGCTGTCGGGTTCATCCCCTCGGTTGCAGGACGTGGTGTGCTGGGGAGGGTGATTCACCAGGCTGCCCTGTCGTGTGTTTGATGAAGACATCACACGTTCCTGGAGCGTCGGATCAGGACAGAGCAGAAAGGGGCAAAACATTGCTACTCTGATGTATTTTTAAAAACTTGGTGACTTAAATGATGAGCAGAGCAGGCTGAGAGCTGCTGGGTGTCGGTCTCTGCTCTCCTCTGCCCTTGAACAATGGGTTCACAGAGATTTGGATTTTTCCCTGGTGAAGGAGATGGGTAAAATCAACTGGGAAGGAGAGGGAGTCAGCTCTGCTGTCTGATGGAGAGGACAGGGGGAAGTGTTCTCCTCAAGTGCTGGAGCCACCACCAGCTGTGGACACCCGAGCTACTGCTGAGTTGCCCAAAAACATGCCCAGAGAGAAGGAGGAGAGAAGGTGGAGCTGCTGTAGTCACGGGTAGGAGTGGAAATGCCTGGAATTGATCCATCAGCGAGTGGTGGGCCATTCCTTGGAATAACCCCTGCACCCTCCTGGCAAACGCGTGCCAAGGTGGCCTTGCACAGGACTTCCCTCTTCAGGCTCAGCGACACGTTTGGATAGATATTTATATAAAAATCTCTTTTTATTAACGTTTCCAAGCCACCACGCATGGATTCCCTGGTGAGTAATGGGTGAGTCGGCAGGGCATGGTGCTCATTACTCACAGGGAGGCACTCGGAGCTGTGGCGAGAGCCGGGTGGATCCCCAATTCATCCTGCCCCTGAACTCTGGGCATGGACACGCGGACCTGCTGCACTGCTGATGCTGCAGGAGCTGGGAGGAGGAATTCAGCTCATTTGTCCCCGTTTTTTAGTTCACTTTTGTTGTGGCACACTAAGCCTCTGCCGTGCAGTAGGGTGCAAGCCAACGATGAAGTCTAATTTCTGCATCTTCTGCCTTCCGCTGCTATTTGTGGGAAGGAGGTAACAAGTGGCATTGGACAGCCACAAACTCTCTTTTAAATGAGGATTGCATTACCTACAAAGAATGTAGGCAAGCCAGATTCGGTGGTGCAACTTTCAGAAGAAAAGACCAGCAGCCTGTGCTAATGAGAGCATCTGGTCATTCACAAATGGATTAATCTGCTTTTCCCTCAGTCAAATGTTTCTGTTTAAAGCACCTGCTAAAAAGGGAGCAATATAATGAAGTGTCTGGGTGGTAAAGAGTGGTTTTAGAGCCCTGGTTTTGCTTCCCATTCTTTAGCCCATGTATAGAGCAAAGAAAAGGCTCCCGTAGCATGGGAAGCCAGGAGCAGAGATTGGGAATTAGGAGATCTGGGCCCTAGAGCCTGAAATACCCAGCCTGCAAAACCTCATGCTGTGGGTTGGGTGGAAAACAAGAGCGGTAATTGAAGCAGAGAGACTGAATTTGGGAACAGAGCAGAACAAATTAACGTGTGGTCCTGGCGGGTGATTATTCCTGCTCCTGTGCCTGAGAACGCCCGGGCTCATCCCGGATCGCGGCCACGCACAGGAGGAGGGAGGCGAAGGATTAGCTTCTCCTTCTGTTCAGAATACAGTCTAGACCAACCCTGGCCAGACCAGAAAGACAAGATGGCATGGAAATCAAAACACAGGCTCCCATTTCGCTGATGGTGCGCGGGGTGCAGCGGGGCCAGCGTGAGGTTTGCTGCTTGTGGTCGAGAATTTGACTTTCCTTTTTCTGAACGCGCTGCAGCGTAAGGCACCGGGGGGTGAGGGTTTCACATGAAACAGGGTTCTGTGCTTGTTTGCAAATAACAGTGATGTGAATTTAAACCCCATGTGGTTTACCATGGAAAATACAGGCAGGGTGTTTTTCACCTGAACTTGGCTACACACCGACTGCAGGCAGAGGGGACCGGGTGGCTCAAGCAGTGAACAATTTCAGAGGTGAAACTAAAATAACTTCCTCGGTGTGTGAGCAGGCAAATACAGATAAACACAGGCATGCAGAGGCTGCCGTAGGGTGATTTCCTCGTGCCACTTGTGTCTGCAGAGCGGTGAGGTTGGTAGTGAGCAGTCTGTGGGCACCTCGGGAGCTCTGACCCCCCCAGCCGCGGAGGGAGGGAGCTCACTGTGGCGATGGGAGGGAGTCAGCACTCATGGATTTTACCTCAGCCATATTCCATATGAACCTGAACACACATTGAGCCGCTAGAAATCTTTATAGGCAAGTTCAAGTCTTTGTGAGTCTTTAGTTTCCAAGTGCTCTCTCAGAAATAAGGCATAAAAATCTTCCTTGCTTTTGCTCATACGAGACCTGTGCGCTTCAGCATCCCATGTGGATGACAGTCTCTTCCCAGCTTGGATGTGGCAGGGAAAAGGCAGGAGCTGGGAGAGCCAGGAAGAGGGACTTGTGCACAGGAGACATCAAGGCTGCCTCTGCTCTGCTGCCAGACAAGCTGAGGATCAAGATCCAGGAAGCAAAGCCTGAAGATGCAAGGAGGGTCAGGAGTCCTTCCATGTCCTGTCCCTTAGCAGCAGTCACAGCTGCTGCCTGTTTTCCAGTGCCTTATGCTTAGGAAAGAAAGAGCAGGGTGTGGGTCTCAGTGATGGTATTATTCGTTTGTCACTCAAAAAGTCAGGGGGAAAGATGTGGTTGGCCAGATCTACAGTGCATCATCTGAGATGGAAAGTTTCCACGTTGGGATAGGGAAAGAAGAGATCTCCCAGTATGGACTCTGTGCGAAGGATGCTTGGATGTGTTTATCGTTATGAATTAATGGGGTGGGTGAGGGAATTGCCTTCCACATTCAGAATTGCTTTTACTTTTGATTCCTCCTACAGTGCTGGAGGTTTACAGTCTCTAACCCAACACGTGTGGGTTTCACAGGTCAGTCAACCTG
The DNA here is from genome assembly GCA_013398125.1 of Aegotheles bennettii. NCBI lineage: Eukaryota > Metazoa > Chordata > Aves > Caprimulgiformes > Aegothelidae > Aegotheles > Aegotheles bennettii. The sequence continues at coordinate 92,940 of VZRW01010836.1, forward strand.
CCCTGGAGGAAACAGATTGCATGTGTAGTTTCTCATTCTTGTTTACTCCTTGTATTCTTCGTTGTCCCACCATGAGCTGAACACAGGGCATCAGCTGCAACTGGGAGAACCAAGACATGACATTTATTTTTTTCCTCCACATGGCAACAATTTTGTGAGTATTTGGCTTGAATATACAATTTAGCAAAAAAATACAATGTGGTTTTTGCATTAGGATGAGGCACGTGTTAGGGTTAAGAGACCTACGAACTGAATGAGTACAAGCTATGGCTGGAAGTGAGCCTGGGGAGCAGGACAGAGCACTGACCTGCACCAGCCTTAGGGCTGCTTGGAGGTGCTGGACAAGAGGGGAGAATTTTAGAATTCAATTTGGCTGAGAAAAGCCATGAGACAGAGTAGCTGCTTCTGAATTCTCATGCTACACTATTCAGTCAGCGTTTTCCCTCCGAGCTTCACCTCCTACCTTGAGCCTTGGTCATCAGAGCCTTGCTGGCCGTGGTTGGCAGCACGGCCCAGGGGCACTCAGCAGTTCTGGGATGGCTGTAGTGACCTCCTCTGTAGTGCAGTTTCAGCGGTTTCTGCTGGGTACAAGCCCTAATCCAACACTCAATGTCAGCCCAACCCTAGGAACATCTCCCCGTTCCCAAACTAAATATACTCTGAGATTAACAATGGCTGCAGATGTGACAGCACATTCAGAGTCCACCACGTAATCTGCTGGACTCAAACTCTAACCCTGACCTCAACCTCAGCCCTTTCACTGCTCCAGTGACTCCTGGTGACCCAAGGTTTCAAAGGAGTCACAGATTCCCTCAACATGTGTTTTCAATCTTGGTGCTGTCACCCCCAAATCCCTGGATTGTCCTAGCCCATCAGTTTCTTCTGATAAAACTGTAATTCTAGTCCTTCCCAAGCTCATGCAGCCATCACCAGTCCCAGAAGGAAATAGTCTCAAAGAGCTCTGTGTCCTCTCCTCTTTACTCCTCTGCCTCCCCCGAACCTTCTCATGACCCAATTTATATGTTCATCCTGGCCTGGAATATAATCCTAACACCTACTCCAACCTGAACACCTCGTCAAATACCAACCTAACCAAAACTCTCACCCGAGTCATAAAGATGCAACCTGCATTAAAATGGGATCCAGGTGGAGCTGCTAGAATGCTTCTTTTTTTTGGTAGAAACTACACTAAAATCTAAAGTCCTGTGAGTTGGGACTGGGCTTGTGTCTGGGGTTAATACCTTTCTCCAAATTTAGCTTCAGGTTTGGTTTAGGCTCATGTTCCACAGGAGCCATGGGTGCCAGTGGTGTGGGATGCCTCTGGCCATGGGTGCTGCTTTCCCGAGCACGTGGGTCTGGGATTATCCCTGTCCCAGATTTCCCTGCCTGCTGTCACACGGATAAATTAAAAATGGGTACCATAGGTGCATGGTCTGACAGGAGTCTTCCTTGGAAAAAACAGGCTTCAAGGCAGAGTATCTGGTGTCGTCACTGAGAGATGACTGGGCTAGAGCAGTCTCCTTAATTAACCTCCTGTAAGGAAGGTGCTTTGATGGAATGCAGCTCAGCACCAGCAGAAGGTTCTGTTTCTGGGGAAATTCTTCTGAACTCCAGAAGAGGTAAAGATGCTTTGACTGAGAAGGTACTGTATCCAATAATAGCTGTGAAGTTCGCAAACAAGTCTTTGATCTCTCCTGTTTCATGACTCCACATCACTTTTGAAAGTTAACTGAATATTCACAGAAAAATTCAGCATTTTTTTCTTGTCCTGCTTGCAGGCAGGTGGCAGGTCCTGGTGGTGTGATCAGTGAGAGGGAACGACCTTCCCTTCTTTATAGCTTGGGGACAAGTGCTCAAGGAATAGGAATAGGAATAGGAATAGGAATAGGAATAGGAGTAGGAATAGGAATAGGAATAGGAATAGGAATAGGAATAGGAATAGGAGTAGGAATAGGGGTAGGGGTAGGGGTAGGGGTAGGGGTAGAGGTAGGGGTAAGGGTAGGGGTAGGGGGAGGGGTAGGGATAGGATACGAATGGGAATGGGAATGGGAATGGGAATGGGAATGGGAATGGGATAGGATAGGATAGGATAGGATAGGATAGGATAGGATCTTTCAATTGGAAGGAGTGTGACAGCTACTCCCGTTTTACATATAAAAAGAGGGTTTGGGATTTATGTAACCAACAGTTCCAGAACTATCAGAAAAAGAGGAGCTCCAGGCTGTTTGCATTGAATGCAAAACCTTGAGGCCAGAGCCCATCACAGAGCTCGTGCCCCTGTGCTGCAGAACACCCCGAGCACAGCGGCGTGAGGATGAGCTGCTCCATTTCCAAGCTTGTGTTGAGTGGCAGTCCCCGACGGGATAGGGACCTCCCTGCCATCTGCACACCTCTCCCGGGAGGTGCACGCATCTGTGAGCACATCCCTTCTGATTTGGTGCATCACACATGAAAGGAGGAGGCTCCTACTCAAACCCATGCCCGCTGCGCCCGTGGCCATGGGAGAGCAGAAGTCAGCTCAGGTTTTTCCATTGATTTCCATTCAGACTTCCAAAGGCACTTTTTTCTTTTTTTTTTTTTTCTGTGTTTTATAAAGTGCTGCATACACCTACTTTCAGCTATAAATAAAAAATAATCATGTGCGTTTAACACTTATTAAAATTCTTTTTAAATTTATATGCAAACGAGGAGCAGCCACAGGCTCCTGGCAGGTTGCCTATGGAGCCCTTTGTTCTGCAAAGATTGTACACCACTGATGAGGCAGATAAATTTGTCTTCAGTGCCATAGCCTTGTCTTTGCTCTGAATCTTCTTTATAACTACTGGAAGGTGTAGGCTGAGAAATGCTGGTTTGATTAGCTGGGCTTGTGGTTGGTCCCTTTTTATGCCAAAATCATTTAAGTGTTCCAGACGTGGCATACACCCATGGAATCTACAAATATATCTCTCCCCAGTGCGTCACAATTCCTGGGCTAGTAAGTGATGAATCATCAGGATCTAATGTGAAGATAAGCTAATTAGCATTAATCAGAGCTCCTGCCCGAGGTGGGAAAATGCTAGGTGAGCAGTCTCTTGGCTGCCACCGGAGTTATTTCATTATTTTATTTTCATTTCTTTCGATTTTACAAATTGGGCTCTTCAAAGGTCCCGAGTTGGTAGACTGGTAGTCTTCAGTGCCATGCAAAATTTAACAACCCTTTTGTGTCCCTCAGTCTCTGTCGTGTCCTCATCTCACCCATCGTCTCGCTTCTCAGCGTGGCCTGAAAGCCCACAGACCGTGGCCGGGTCCCGCTGTGGCGTGGGATGGCTGCTGGTCTTCAGAGCTCCTCCCTGCAGCCCGCTCCCATTGAAATCACCAGGTGACTATCTCCAGAATTTAAATTACCCCTAACTTACTGCAGTATCATGGAAGAGAGAGGTCCCATTGCTTGGTGGTGAGAAGTAGTTGTGGTATCAGGCTGTGTTCCCTTCTCCGTGGACCAACGTTCTGTAGAAATCTAAGAAGTTCTGGTACAGTGTGTTTCTTCTAGCAATGTGCCTGCTAGCAAAACATCCTCAGCAACAGGGATGACCGTAAATCCTTCTTTCTGTGTCCTGCCTTTCTCTGGTCAGGGCAGGGGTGTTGCAATCATTCAAGCCTGTGGTGCAGAAACATGAGGAATTCAGTCTCGGCAAAAAGGCGCCATCAAACACCACCCCCCGTGAGCTCTGCCCTATCTGAAGGATGGTTTAGAATAAATTCCTTCACGTGTTGGCATCTGCAGTGTCCTCGGATGCTGAGTTGTGTTGGCTTTGGTGGTGTGTCTGCTCCTCGGCATTCCCTGTGCACCCCAGGTTTGGTAGCAGGAATCCTGGTGCGAAGAGAACCAGGATCCAGACCCAGCCAATTAGCATGACAATAATTAGCTCTTGGTGAGACCCAAACCCTAGGAAGAAGTCTTTTCAGAGATGCTTGGGCACCCGATGGGTAGCATGGCACTGCAGGGAAGCTGTGGATGTCCTGCAGCCCTGGCACCACGTGTCCCATCCCATCCCACCCAGCATGGCAGAGCCTTACCCTGTTGGGAACAGCTCAAGGTTTCCTTGGATGCCTCTTTGGGAAGCAGTGGTGTTGCTGCAGCCTCACTGGGTGATGGGGGATGCACATTAGCAAACCCCCAGAGCAAGAAAAAGGAAAATGTTCTCCAGTTTGGAGAACTGGGTGGCCCTGCAGAGCTCTGGGCCATGTGGTCCTCTGTCTCTGTGCCCAACGTGCGCCTGTGCCACCCAGAGACAGAGCTGAGGTTATCTTGCCTTGGAACTGCTGGAGATCTGCCACTGGGAATGCTTTTCTTTGCTCTGGATTTTGCCACCATCCCATAACTTATAATTAAGTGACTCCTCCATTACGGTGAAACCCGCCCCTTCCTTTTTTAACCGTGGCACAAGGGCTTTTTCCAGAAACCACCGAGAATCCAGCGCAGCATTGTGCTCCATGGACTGCTGGGGTGGGCCAGGGAGTTTTACCCTTGGAGCTTGCTCAGATGCAGCATAATTAATCCTTCTGACACGAATCCTGCCCCATAGCTCTGCACTGGGGAAAAAACCCAACCAAACCAACCCAAAAGTGCAGGAGCACATAGCTGCTCCTTTTACTACGCTGAGTAAAAATCCATGGGCCAGCTGAGAAGGTTTGTAGCCACCAGCAGATGTCATTGCAGCCACCAGAGCCCAGGACATGTTGGGTGAGAGCAGAGGCACGGCAGGAATTCAGATAATACCCAATGGAAAATGAAAATAAAGAAGTAAATCATGCAATCTCAGATTGCCAGGTAGCTCATTAGATCACTGGTAGCTAGTTTATAGTAGATAGAGTAGATATGAGGGATTAAATTCCGCTCTACAATTTGTTTTCTGTGGAATAATTATGATTTATTAGGCCCAAGCACAAATTATAGTAATTTAAAATATTAATAACTTTTTTAAAAAAGCAACGTGTGAGTGAGTTGTGTTTAATGGGGAGAGTTGGGTCCTGACAACCTAACGAGCCCGAGGATTAACGAGGAGGGCTGGCAGTAGCTCAGGCAGTGCAGCCTGGTTCGGGATGCAGGGCACCCCTTCCTCCCTCCACCAGGAGCTGGTGGGATGTCCCAGCTCATGCTGGTTCCCCATGCTCTGGTGTTCCCTCCAGGGAGAGTGGGGGCTCTGGGCCAGGGGTGTCAGTGAGGGACTCCGTGCTGGTAGCTGCTACCTTGGCTTCCCTCCTTGGTTTTCTCCTTGGGTCTCCAGGACCTCCCATGGCAGTGGGGTTGGAACTGGGTGATCTTTAAGGCCCCTTCCAACCCAAACCACCTGTGAATCTGTGCTCCTGTGACCTGGCAGTCTGTGCCCATCACCGTGTTGCAGTTGTGTCACCTCATCCATAAGCACCGAGTGATTTATTGCCATTTTCTCACCAGTTCCAAACAATTCCATGCTTCCTTGGTGTGGGCACCATACAGATAAAGTGTGTGCAGTACCTCTGGGGGGCCTGAGGATGCCTGAAACCTGGGAGTGTCTTTGCCTTGACATGTGTGTGCGCACCTATTTATGTTCATTCTAACCAATTTCTAATCCTCATGAATTTTATGCTAATGGCAGTAGAGTGCTGGGCGATGCTCCTGAGGAAATCAGCAGCAAAATTTGCTGTCATAAAGACATAATAAGGAAAAATGCTCATTAGCTTCTGTTCCTCATTAATTTCCCCACCCCTCTCTCTGTGGACAGAAATGCCACCGAGCTGAATGCAAGAGCTTGATTGGTAAATGGTAGCTCTTATTACACTGTGTATAAGATATATCGAAATATTTTACATAAAATACCCTGTTATAAGCAATATTGGCTGTTTGCATGGTGAAGGTCACCACCAGAAGTGAGTCTGCTGAGCCCAACCTTGGTCAGATGCAGGAGATAACGGGTCTCCGCCCTAAGAAAAACACTTGAACAGTTAAGAAATGCAATTTCTGTTAAACTCCTGGTCTGAATCTGGCGCCCTACGAACACGAAACAGTCCCACTGGGGCAGATAGAGGTGAAGATAAGAGAGATTGACTGAAGGCAACGTCTCACGGGCCGTGTCACCCATCTCCTTGTAGCACAACAAACAAATGTTTATCTTGTGGGAAGTGTCGGGTGACTGGTGGGGCTCTCGCAGGAGCCCCGAGCGCAGCCGGGAAGGGGAGCAGGTTTCTGAAATGAGTAAATTGGAGTCGAAGCAGAGGTGTTAAAACATTGCAGAGCTCAACAGACTGAAAAATTTCCTGCTGTTGTTAAAGTCACAGTTGAAGAGTGATTTTCTTCTCTGTGTGCGGTTCTTCTGCTGCACGCGGTGTTGTAGGAGCGGAGTGTCTGGCAAGAGCTGGGTCCAGCTCTGGGGTCCCCACCATAAGAAGGACACAGAGCTGCTGGAGTGAGTCCAGAGGAGGCCACGGAGATGCTCAGGGGGCTGGAGCAGCTCTGCTCTGGGGACAGGCTGAGAGAGTTGGGGTTGTTTAGCCTGGAGAAGAGAAGGCTCCAGGGAGACCTTGGAGCACCTTCCAGTGCCTGAAGGGGCTCCAGGAAAGCTGGAGAGGGACTGGTGCCAAGGGCAGGGAGTGATGGGCCGAGGGGGAACGGGTTCCAAGTGCCAGAGGGGAGATTTAGGATGGATTTTAGGAAGAAATTGTTTGGTGTGAGGGTGGTGAGAGCCTGGCCCAGGGTGCCCAGAGAAGCTGTGGCTGCCCCTGCCTGGCAGTGTCCAAGTCCAGGTTGGATGGGGCTTGGAGCAACCTGGTGTGGTGGGAGGTGTCCCTGCCCATGGCAGGGAGTGGCACTGGGTGGGCTTTAAGGTCCCTTCCAACCCAAACCAGTCTGGGATCCTGTGAAAGCACCTTACATTGTTTGTGCACATTTACAAGAAGAAATGCAGTGGATTAAACACCCGGGATCTCCCAGGCCCTTGAAGGGTTGTGTTTCCCACTTCTACAGTCCCTCAAACCCTGAATGAACTTCTGCCAGCACTGGAGATCCTGACCTGCCTTTGGCCTTCAGCGAGATAAATCAGTGGAAAAACTTTAACTGACTTTGACTTGAATTGAGTCTGATTTTCTGTCCTATAAATCCAATATCTGTGTTGGTACACTGCTGCTAGAAGCTGTTTGGAGATGTGGTGTGGCATGTCCCAGCAGGGACTGGTGCAGGAGATGTGGGTGCCAGCTGGGGAGCAGCAACCTGAGCACATGGGCAGGTTATTCTGCTCTGGGGAGGGCGAACCCCAAACACTTCAACTGGGGACTCACCTGGGTTGAGATGGAGTTTCCTTCTAAATCCCATCAGTTGGGTCTTGGCTGAGTTTGGGCATTTATTTGTTCAGAAATTTCTAGGCTGCTTTAGGTCCTGAAATAGTGGAGAGACTCAGGCAAAAAAATAAAGGGAAGATACCACGTTAAGCATGTGTTTTAAGAAGAAATTACTTTCTCTGAGGAGCATCTCAGTTAAAACCAAGAGAGGTGTGAAAACGCATAATCCTTTATAATCTGTGTGGGTTTTGCCTTTTGCCTTCTAAGGCGCTTAGGTGATGGCCAGAAGATAGATGGGTTTATTTTTTAATTGCAGACTTTACAGGAAAAATGCAACCCCCAACCCAATGGAGATAGTGTTTTAATTGGGTTTTTCAGTAAATGTACAATCCACTGGTTATGAAGAGCACTTTTACTTTAAAAAATTAAATACCAGTGTAGGATTTGATCTGGTTGTAATGTCCTGAAGCGAGGATTTATTTTTCCCTTGTGGATCATTGTCCTAATAGCAAGAGAAGTTTCTCATTGCCAAACTTCCAGAAAGCAGACTCACGTGTGGGACACACAGGCTCACAGCTAAATAATACCTAAGCTAAAAAACTGCACTGTAGGCAAGTGGAGGTTGTGTGCGTGGAGGTAGGTGTGGTGGGGATATTTTTTTAGTATAATTGATGTTCTGCGTAACCTCAGTTTCGTCGTTCAGCAACTCCTGCTGTCAATTGCTGTAATGGAACAGAGCACATGGCAAAGGGAAGTTTAAAACCAAAAAGTCCACGTTACAAAATGAGCTACAGTTAAACAGCTGATCCCTGGTAGTGGGTTAAATTAGTTAATTATCTGATTAGGAAAAAAAAATCTGTGCCGGAAGCTTGATATACTGATGGCACCCTGGATTGCCATCTGCTCCTCCTTCTTCTGGAATTCTTCTTCCTTCCATCTAAACAGCTGTAAATGCTGCAGCACTTGCTGTGAATCTGTTGGTATTTCATGGCAACAGCAGGTACAGAGTAGGACCCAAATCAGCGGGTTCAGCAAACACCTCCGTGGAAGCCCTGAGGTTTTTCTGGTTGAAGCCCCCACCCCCTTACGCTCTCCTGTGGTGACCCCAGGAACAGCTCAGAAACCACTTTGGACTTCCCAGCAAATCCCTCAAAATGAGCTGCATAAAGGGAGATAGTCACAGAATCATAGAACACCAGGTTGGAAGGGACCTCCAGGATCATCTGATCCAACCTTTCTTGGCCAAAGCATGGTCTAGACACCTGCTGTGGGGACACTGCTGGTGGCACCAGCACCCTGCGTGGTGGCATTGCCAGGGCTGGTCTCACGGTGTGGGCAGAGGCAATGTACAGGGATGCAGTGGGATGCAGCTCCTGCTCACACTTCAGCAGCCCTGATCCTTACCTAAGGTGGGACTGGCTGTGCACACACCCTCCTGTTTGCTCAGTTCTGCTTTGTTTAACATTTCTGGAAAACCTTCTTCATGGAGTCCCGCGTGGTGGCTGACCGCAGGGCAAGGTGAGCTCCCAGGGCGAGCTGCTTTGGAAAACAAGTCTGACCTCAGCCAGAAAAGTGGGTAATTTAACATTTTCCCCTTCACTGCCTGTATGAATTTGTGATATCTCAAACTTGTCGTGATGGGAATGGACACGTGCCACCAGCCACTGTGCTCAGGCTGCTCTCTCCAGTCAGGGTCAGGCCACCAGGACCTTTATGGTCCACCATAAAGCATCACAGCCCAGCAGAAGGTCACTATTGCAATCTGATCAGAGCGTGAAAACACAAAGAAAGATTCAGGATGAGCATGGCTTGTATGTGAGTCTTGTGCCTCCCGGGAAGGTGAGTGCATAAGACCAGGAGGTGGCTCAAAGCTCTGTCCCGGACCTAATCCCAAAAAACCTTCGGTGAAGATGCACTCGATGAAGAGTTGTGGTTTCCATGACTTGCTTTTTCTGACAAAAATAAATAATATTACTTAAAATACCTGACCCTGTGCAGTCCTGGGACAGGTGGTGAACTCCTGTAGTAAGACCTGGATCATTAGAACTCTGCTGTGCTTTCAGCCCTTGCAGGTTTGTGCTCATTGATTCTTTGATTCAGACGAACCCCAAACTCAAAGCAAAACCAAGTTGAAAGAGTGAAGTTTCATCAATTATTTTTCTGATCAAACCCATATGAAATTGTGACTTTCTCGTTTTTTCAATGTGAAGCCTTTGATCAGCCCTGTCTTGTGAACTTCTGATCAGCCTGGGCTCAAATGGAATCCAAGACAGGGCACGTTTGGTGTCATCTCTGCTTTCGAAGTGAGGATTTTTCATGTCTGTGCTAACCATGTTATTCTCGGGCTGTTACAGTCACCCTCATAAAGTTGCAGCCAAAAAACTTACTGGAGCTCTTGGAAGAAATATGCTAAGGAGCTAACCTAGCTGTAGCAGGATTCATTTATTATTTATTACTTTGCATAAAGTTTGCAGTGTTTCATCATTAGTCCAAGTTAGAATCCCCCGGCACGGCACCTCCTTGCCCTGGATTTAGAAAATGAGGCTTCCAGCCAAGGTCTGAAGTTTGGAAAGCAGCTCCCTCAAACCTGCTTTCCATGCAGAGACCCAGAGATGAAAATAATCTCACGACCATCCGCTCCCGTAGTAAAATCTCATGCAATTAAATCTATGAATCTCAGTACCTGAAAAACAGGATTTGATGACACATGACAAGAGCAGAGTTGAAATATGTATGACTTAATACCAGCACGGTGGGTAATCTCCATCATCACGAGTGCAGGGAAGATGAGATGGAGGCATGGGGAGGAGTTTCCTCCTTTATTCCCACCCTGTACCTCGAGTCCCATCCTGAAAATGAGCCAAATAAGTGTTACTAAAGACTATTCAGATAATAATGAAAAAAAACCCAAAACATGGCAAAAGATATGAAAAGATCCCTGCATGGAGTCAGGCATTGCTGTGGCACTTGGTGCTTCCCACCTCCCTTGGCTAGATAGCTCATTACCTAGCTCGTGGTGGGGAATTAGGAAAATTCAGGCAGCAGAGCTGCATGTTCCCCTTCAGCCTGGATCCAGCTCATGTGCCAGGATCAGACCACCCCATCCTAAATCTCTCCTGAAATCGGCTCTCAGCCAGGAGGCTGGTGGAGCCTTCTCCCCATGCTGCTGATGGCCATGGCCATGGCAGCTCCTCTCCGCTGCAGGGATTAGCTGGTGAGCCTTTAAACTGCTCCTTGTTTTACATCTCATTGGAGGGAACATTTAAGGAACTTCTAGAAGTCAAGTGGCAGGACAAGATTAATTAGGATTCCCTTCTAATCCTAATTACAATGATATTTGCTTCCCACGATAGGAGGAGTTCATTATCATATGCATGTGTTTGTTTCTTTAGTCTGTCTGCTTCCCTCCCCCCCAACAAAAAAAAAGGTTAAATAATATTTAATACATTTTTACAGTCATTAAAAAAAATCAGTTCTTTTTAATCTGGTAAAAACATCAGATGGGCAGAGGAGAAAACCATTCAATTCCCTATTAATTTCCCTTGCTCTCTAATTATATGCAAATCCACCAAGCCCAGGTTTTAATTCAGCCGTTTGCATTAAGAGATCAGAGGCAGATTCAGAATGGGAGAGCGGGGTTTGACGCATCGTCAGGGGCTCGGGCGAATCCGACTGGAAGATAAATTCCACATTTTAATTAAAATGTTTATTCCGCTCTGCACAATAACGCTTGCTTGCTTTCAGAGGAAAAAAGGAGTATTAAGCATTAAAGGAACTAATTCCTCCTATCAAGAAAATTAGGATTTCTCCCAGGCAGACACGGGATATCATCCAGGATTAGTGGCTGTAGCGTTCTTTGTAAACACATCACCCTTGAAAGTGAGCAACAAGGAAAGCTGCTATTGCCTTACGGCTGCAGGGTGACAATAAAGCATCCCTTCAGCTCCAGAGGGGATTATCTTCCCTCCAGAGAGCCGTTTAGCATGGAAACTGGGAAAGAAGTGTGAGGGCAGATTAGGATAATGCAAGGGTGGCTCTGGGCTGGAGCTCTCCCCTCTCCTGCCCAGGGCTCCCCAATGGGTGTTGGGGATCCCAGAGAGGAGGGATGCTCCTCGCCACAGCCCTCCCCGCTTGGGCTTCACAGCTGGATGGAAACATTAATGTGACATCCCAGGCTGCAGGCATCCATCCCTGTGCCACCCCAGCAGCGATGCTGCGGGAAGGGCTGGGAGAGACCCTGGAAGAGACTCAGGGCAGCCACAGTTCAATCACTGGTGGCCATCAGCGTTGGAAAGGCGCTTGACATCCGTTCAAATACCAAAGGATCTCACCCTAGCAGGGCAGTGCATACCCAAGAATGATGATCACTATTACAAATCAACCTCTTATCTGTTAATTAGCCAGTGGTGGGTGCTTGGGCACAGCTACATCTGACTTGTTAAAGGATTCTCTTGTTCTCTTGGTGTCCTCTGCAAGTGCGTGGCCTTGGTGGTCATATGTGATGGGAGAAAGCTCTCTCTGAACCAGTCAGTATCACTATTATTGTTATTATTGTTACTGTTATTAATATGATTTTTTCACAGCTCAGTCACTGAGTCGGGGATTTACTTTCAGGTGGGGTGAGACACTTTTGATTTGTTGTCTTCTTTTTTCAACCCATGACATTCTTGCGTGGTGAGATCAGGCCTGAAGCTGAGCTTTGAGTCTAGCAGGTTGAAAAGAAATAACATAGAACACAATAAAGGGAAAAAAAATAAGATAGGAAGTATAATGCCTGCCAGGAGGCACTGGCAGCCACCCTATCCCATCCCACTCCATCCCATCCCATTCTATCCCATCCCATGTCTAGAGACAGGGACAAAAGTCCTGTGAAGGGTCTCATGCCAGGTCCCAGGGTGACAATGGTGACACCCACAGGACGGTGTCACCCATAGTGGCCGTGCACTCTGGCATTGCTGTGGTGTGGAGGGGCAAGTTTCACCCCCTCTGATGTCTGAGGAATCGAAACACCTTAAATCACATCAGGGTTTTGTGTTGTTGACTCCCCCTGCACTCTTTCAAGTGCACAGGCTGGTCTTGTTTTTGTTTTAAATGGAAAGAAAAAGCCCAGCTGAGCAGCCAGAGGCCTCTCCTGCTGCCCAGGGCATGTGTGAGTAAACATTGGCCTCCAGTAACCTGTGCACCCCCACACGGGGGGTTCCTGTTGGGCTGACTCGCTGGCAGATGCACCCAGAAATCCCACCGGCTTCTCCATCCTCTGCTGCAGTTCCTCCTTGGTGGGGAAGGGTGTGACAACCAGAACCCAAAGCCACCTCAGCGCACATCCAGCATGCAGCCAGGGCTGGGGTTTGCAAAGGGTTTCTCAAAACTGGTGAGAATCCCCCGAGCTGCTGGTGTCTGTAGGGGATAAACCCTCCGTGTCTCACCAAACCTTCGCACCCCAGCGTTCTCCCGGTGCCGGTGCTGTCCTGATGGCTCTGGTGCTTTGGGAAATGGTGTCTTGAGTCCTACAGGAGGGCAAGCCTTGGCTCCATGTCATACTTTCATTTTGCTTTCCTCCCTTGCCCTCCTGGACATTGTCCTGATTCATTCTGGGTACCAGACCAACCGCTCGCCTTCGAGAAGCCGAGTGAGATAAAGGAGGTCAGATGCTATCAGCCTCCTCAGGTCAAGTGAGTGCCTTCTCATCTGAAGCCTCAGGTGTTACCAGTAACTCCAGGGCTTGATTCAAATTCGCAGAACCCACGAAGGGGACAGAGATATTTTTTTTTTCTCCGAAGCCCAGAGCACGAGGCCATCCCTGGGGTGGATGCTGCAGAAGCAGCTCGGGGAGGGGGGTGATGCAGCCCAACCATTGCATTACTCCAATGCTTGGGAGAAAATAGCTGGGGCTTTGGGTTGCAGTGGAGGTTAAATTGCCCCAGCATTTGTTTCCATGAAGCCAAATGTCCCTGTCCCCTTTTGCAGGAGCAACGGGGGGTGTTTCTGTCCCCCCCAGAGCAGATGCAGGACCGTGAAGCTGCTTTTCACATCACAGCAGCAGCGTTTCCCGAGCACAGCGAGTGCTGAGCAAGGGGACTTCCTGCACTTCTGGAGTGAGGTGGCTCTTCTGCAGAATGTGTCTGTCAACATTGGGTGGTGGTGCCAAAAGTTCATCTTTCAGGGGGTTTCTCCTCTCTGGTATGGGCTGTAGCTGTCTCCGTGCTTGCCCTCAGTCACCGTAAGAGAGCAGCCTCTGGGAGGGACTTTTGATCTTTATTTTTCCATGTCTTTTTTTTTTATTATTTCACAAAGAACCACCTACATCTTTCTCTTAGAAGATAAAATACCCGAGACGTGAAACGGCTCTTCCTGTGCCCGTAAATCGTGAAAAGCTCAGCTATTTCCCCAGCAGAGTTTAACTTAAACATAATAACCATCATTGCTTAAAAACAGAAACCAGCCCAGAAGGTCACTGAGAACTTCAAAAAGACTTTGAGACTCTTTCCCTCTATTTCTCCCCATCGTGTCTGGAGCTTGGGTACTTCTCTGAGTGCTGGGGCATGGAAGGTGTTAAGTGGCAGGGATCTTGTGCTCTGATAGCAGAGCAGGGTCCCCCAGCACTGCTGTGATGCACATCCGAGTCATGGGGCAGAGTCAGCATCCGAGGTGAGCTCATCCCCAGCCATGTGCCAGGAAAGAGCAGGGCTGCTCAGGCACCTCTCAGCGTGTCCAGAGCAGAGCTGGGTTTTAAAGAAGCTGAAAGAAATCGGAGGGAAAGGGAAGAGCTGAGGGAATAACGCTCCGTCAGCCACAAAATGTGGAGTGCAGGGATAAAAACCTGAGCCAGGACAATATTTGCCTGGATGTGCAAGGTGGATCTTGGACTGATCGGCTCCGCTGCATGTCACATGCAGGATTAATGTGAGGGTTGATGGCTGCAAACTGTGACTTTGCCCATTGTTTGACTGCTGCTCGTGGGCAGGTCTGGGCCAGCCAGAGGTGAGGTGCACAGAGCAGCAGTGCTCTCCTGGTCATGGGATATGGGGTCTTCTGGTCCCTGGAGGTACCTTTGGTGGTGCTGAGGGTCCGGGCCAGCTCCAGCCCCCTGTGCTGCAGCCACGCTGGGTGATGCAGGGGCTGGGCAGGTGCTGCTGCCCCTGTTAAAATTCAGCTTTGCTGGAGGGGCTGGGTGAGGGCAGTGCCTGTGTGTGGGTGGCTTTAACTTTCCCTGTTTCCTTTCTGCTGCGGCAGCGGGCTGGGGCGATGCGACTGCAGCAAAAGTGAGAAAAGAGAAAAAAAGTGTGCTGAGATGAGAAATGAGTTGACACTGCCTTCACCCACGGGCTGCCGAGGGCTCCGGCCACGGCGCCTGCACCCAGCATCCAAAACACCCAAAACCTCCTGCAGTGGGCATTCGGGGTGGTGCTGGATCACAGCATGGCCTGGTGCAGCACCATGGGGGAGCAGGGGGTGAAGGTGTCTGCTGGCAGGGGCCAGGAGATCTTCTCAGAACCCTGAAATGGTGCAGGGCTGGGTTTGAGTCACGGCTTCGAGCTCCCCAAGTGACAGTGTTGCCCTCCCAGCAGCAGATCCGATGCTGTGGGATGTCCCTAATAATGTCCCTAATGATATGTCCCTATTAATTAGCTAATTAGGATGGAAGGGCACAAGGCACATTCCCACGGGTGGCGGGCACTGTCCCCAGCAGTGGTGCAGGCTCGGAGCAGCCTGCCCTTACCCCTTTCTCTCTGTGGCACGGTGACTAATTGTGCAATGAAAATGAATTCATTCCTCATCGAATCAGCAGCAGCAAAACTCCACGGGTTTTGTTTTTCATAGCTGTTATCTCACCTTCTCTGAGAAGTGACGTCGAGGCAAACACGTCTGGGGTGACTCGGGGCCGGGCTGCTGTGCCCTGGGCTGTCACCCCGGAGCAGGGCAGAGGAGCAGGGAGATGAGCCCAGAGCTCACCCCATCCATCCCTCTGCCTGCTCTGGGCCAGGACTGGCCCCAGGGGCTGCTCCCACCAGCCGGACACACTGCACAGCCGGACACGGGGGTCTCGGTGGTGACAGCCATAGCCACCAGCCCTCGGCCAGGCCCCTCGCCCCACGCCAGGCTGGCCCACAATATCTTCATTTTGCTATTTTTGGGGCCGGCGATGCGGGACAATTTGAAAGTGAGGTGACTAATCTCACAGACCGCGCTCGGCTCCCCCGCCGGGCTGCAAACCACAGCGCTCTCCCCGGCCACCGGCTCGTGTGCCGCGGTGCTCCGAGTCACAGGGGACACGTCCTGCCCCCCCGGCGTTATGGGGGCCCCGGCTCCGGGCACCACAGAGGGGTTGTGGAGTTTTCCTCTCCCTACAAACTCATCCACACCCATGGAGGGGCTGCCAGAAGGGTCAGCAGCTCCCACAGTGCTGGGCTTGCTTTTGGGCTGAGCACAGGGATCCCGGCTGTCCGGGGCATTGGCCACTGGTTTGGCACCAGTGGGGTGTGTTCTGTGGCTGGGAGCTGAGGTTCTGCAAGGCTTGAAGGTTCATTCCCCTGTTACCCTTCATGGGGAGCACAGCGCTCCAGGGAGTTGTGTCCCCAGAGGTGCTGGGTCCCAGCCACGCTGGTGCTGTGCAGAGTCCTTGTTCTTGTCCCCAGGGTCCCCATGTGCATGGGGTCCCCTGTGTGCAGGGCATCCCCTACGTGCATGGGATCCCCAGTATGCAGGACATCCCCTATGTGCATGGGGTCCCCTGTATGCAGGACATCCCCTACGTGTATGTGGTCCCCTATGTGCAGGGCAGCCCCTGTGCTTATGGGATCCCCTGTGTTTATGGGATCCACAATGCCTGCAGCCACCCATGTGTCTGTAAAACCCCTGTGCCTGAGATCCCTTGTGCATTTGGGCTCCTCATCAGCTGGAACCCACCCCACCCTTTCTGATGCTGACTCTGCAGAAGCCACTTGAGTGCTGGATCTGCTTTCCCTCACTACAGCCCCATCTGGCTCATCCACACACTCAGCCTCTCATTTTGGAGGAGCTGTTAGAGCATCTTGTCAGGAACCACACAGAAGCAGCGTAGCAGGATGGAGACATCCAGAAATCCCATGGGAGACCCATGAGTGGGGTTCCCCCTCTCCGAGTGGTCCTGTGCCTGGGACCATCCCTGCAGGGAGGTGATGTTGCGTCTTTGGAGTTGGCTGAAAAATTCTTCACCATTTTATTCTAATATTTTCATGGAGCTAAAAAACCCAAAGAGTGTTGCAGTTTTGGTTTGATTTCTTGGTTTTTGACCTTCTGTGCTGCGTTTTGCTAAGATTAGCTTTAAAGTTGAAAAGAAAAAAAAAGTCTGTCGAGCCAGCAAAGCAAAACTATTCCTTTTTAGCACAGCACGATTAAACAGTCTTTAAAAAATGAGTCAAAATACTTGCTAACGTGAAGCACTTTCCAGAAGATGATTGATTGCAATCTGTCACCATTTTCTGATGAAAAACCCACATGTGGCTGAAAAACACTCAGGTGCAGTTCTGATGGAGCAGCACCTTGCTGGCTGGGTTAACCCTGCAGCTGCAGCCCCGAGCTGGGAGCGAAGGTGGAGGATGCTCTGCCTGGCCAGGCCTTGTGGAGCCTGGTACCACCATGAGGGTGATCCTGGTGTGAAAGAGCTGTTGGGTTTGTGTGTGCTCAGCAAAAACTGAGGTTTCCGGCTCGCCTGGAGCTGCTGTCTCAATCAGACCCCCATGCGTGAGCGCTGAGGTCTCCTAATTTCACCGTGCCAACAATTAGATTTTCTTAATAATTAATGCTATGACTTCTTCTCCTTGCTCATCCAATTACCTCTAGTTATTAGAGTCACTTCTTGGCTTTGGAGTGGGAGCTTCTTCCCTCACTGTCTTTTTCTGTTTGATTGTTTTCAGCCAGGTTGGTGGGGGCTGATGGGTCCCCATGTGCTGTGGGGTTGGTGCCTGTTCCAGTGCCCAGCACGAGGCACCTGGGGACCAGGACAGGCACCACTCACCGGGGAGGTGGGCACTCAGGAGAGTTGAGATTTTGCAAGTTTGAAAAGGAAAAAGGCCCTCCAGGCTTGCAAAGCCCATTCTGCTGCTCTGTCCCCCCTGGAAATACCTTTCTGGTGTTGCTGTAAATGCAACTCTTCATCTCTGTAGCTTGGTGGTGGCTGCACAGCTCATTCCCCAACGTGTCCTCAAAGGGCTGTGCTGGCAGAGGTGACACAAAGCTGTCCCCAGAGCCCTTTCCTGTCCTCCTGTGGCTGCCAAAGGACAGGACATGACTTGGGGTGAATTGGGGCCGTAATGCTGGGCACCAGCTGTGTTGTTCTGGGGGGGTGGGCAGCCGGAAGCTCCACCACCACCGCTCTGAGCTGTATTGAAACACGGCCTTGCGGAGGAGGTGCAGTCAGATGCTTCACCAAACTGCAGCACATTGCCCCTATGCTCTGACCAGCATCACCCCACGTCCTCCCAGGGGACCTGCGAGAGGACAGCAAACCAACTGCCCTCCTGTTAGATCAGCCTGCTCAGCAGAGAACGTTTCCATCAGGCTCATTTTACAGTGTAGGACACTGTCAGCTGGGAAGTTCTGGCTTTGAAAAGCCTCTTCAAGGTTCACGCGCTGCATCTGATTTCAGAAACCAGATCTTGACCTTGTGAAAAACAAGGATTGATACCATTTCTCTGATTTCTATAAATGAGGTATGATTTCAAGGTGAAGACACGTGCGACAGCCTCAGTGCATCTGGTGAAGACCAGGAGCTGTGGACACGGCCATGGACCATGACCATGAGCAGCTGTGGTGTTTAAACTGGGATCAACACTGGAGGAGTCTTCTCTGTTTCTCCAGATCTTTGTGCAGTGTTTCCTTCTTCCCTTGGTCAGTTCAGTTTGGGAGATGGGTTCCTGTAACAAGCTCCCGAAGGGAGGAGATGGGCTGAAGAGCCTCTAGCAGGAGTTTCTGCCTCACCTCCCTCCCGAGCATCCTTCCCCACCACATTTCAATGACTTTAGAGTAGGAGAAAAGTTTTTCAGCCAGGCTAGTGCAAATGTAGAAGGGACACGGGGAAGCTCTTCTTAGTGGTACAACATCTTATTTCCCACCTGAACTGGTGGAAAATTTGAGTAACGGAGCTGCAGCCTCTTGTCCCACCAAGCTGCCGTGTTCTGCTTTGATGGGGAAGGAGGAGGACAGCCCGTACCCTCGCTGTGGCTGCACGTGCTCTCTGCTTCTCACTGTCGAGGTATCCTGTGGATCAGCATCAGGACTGCTCAGCTGCCTTTGTAGTGGTCTGTGTCTTCTGCTCACAGCTGTCAGACAGCCAGGCGGGCGGTGGATGGTGCTGTGCTGTGGGGCAAATGAGAAGGAAAGATCAGTGGAAGTGCTTGGGTTGAGGTTTTCAAAACAACTCGACATGGAGCTCGTTGTGCCCTGGTGTCATGTTAAGAGGTACACGCAGAACTGCATATCCCTAATTTAGGCTTTCTGGCTCTTAAATAAGCTAAACCATAGCTAATTTTAGAAATATCACTGCAAAGCTATTCTTCACCTCATTTCACGGGCAAGGACAGTAAAAGCTCAGAGCTCCAAACATGTTTAACTAAACACATAGCCCATGGTCCTGCTGCAGAACAGGAACCACACCAGTACCACACCAGTCTGTGCTGGGAAAGGGGGTTACATTCCCAGTATCCCTCTGTATGCAGTAAATCTACACCTGGTAAGCGTCAGGAATCCGGGTTTTCATTCACTCTTACATGCAAGCCTGCATGCTTCTTGGGTTTGATTTGCATGAGCAAACCTTTGTGGGACAGACAGATGTAAAGCAGCATCCCCATCCATCTGTTTTCCTTTCCCCTCCATGGGTTTCCTTGTCGGAGCAGCAATGCAAAACACAGGACTTGCCCAGGGCTCTTGGGCTGCTGTGCAAGCAGGTCGGAGCAGCAGGGAGAGGTCCAGGACAGGTCCTCCAGAGCTCCTCCACCGAAGCCAGCTGGTGTTTTGTGCTCACTCTGCCTGAGCAGAATCATTGCCGAAGTGAGAGGCTGAATCAAGTCCATAGATAGTAAATGACTTGTCAAAAGTCACGCAGCAAATCGTCTGTAGATGTCTTGGTGGGACAGAAGAGGTCTGGCCAGCAGTACCTGGCTCCTGGCCCCTGGAGAGCAGCCTTCCCTGGTCTGTTCTCATTTTCTCCTCTTTTTGGGGTGCTCTCAGTCCTGTTTCTCTCTACGGATTTATCTGGGACAAATCCTAACATTCCACCACCAAGGCAAAGTCGGTTTGGGTTTAAAGGCAACCACGGGCGAAACCGGGCATGTAGGGAGCAGCTCTTGATGCTGGAGGCGAGGAGGCTGGCTGGGGCGGCAGCGGGTGCCCGTGTGTGTGTTTTCCTTACAGCTCTTTTGAACAGTTCCCCTCTCTCTGCTCCAACACGCAGAAATACTCCATTGTGTTCACAAAAAAAGGGCCTTTTACAAAGATGTTGGGCTCTGATGGCCTCACCACGCTTAACCAGGAGGAGCTGCAAGAGGAGATGCATTTTTCTTGGCTGAGTTTTCCTGGGTTTGTTGTATCTCTGGTCCTTCTCATGGACCATGGGGAATTTCAGCCCGCGGGCTCGCTGGTGACCATGTCATGGTTTCAAAGGTGATGCCCCCAGCGTGGTTCTCCCTGCTTGAGAGCCCCAGTTAGGAAAGCCCAAGCGTGGCTTTCAGAGTGAATGTGCAGGATGTGAAAGTCCAGATTTAGACTCCATGGTAGCACAAGGCAGAAAACATGAGCAGTGCATTGGGTAACATGCTTGTAGCATTCATCCTGAATAAAGGATACTGGAAATGAATGAAAAAAGTCCTTCTGAATTTGGAAAATGTCATGCTGATTTGGGTGGTGTTCACCTTCCCATGTGACCACCTTCAGCTGTGGTCACTGCTCCATTGATGGATGCTTCTTGTGGGATGCTGTAGTGTTTATTTAAGCAGGCAAAGGCATTTTCTGCCTCTCCCTTAAGAGTCACTGGGGGTTTGGGTAATTCCCAGCCTTGCAAGGGGCACTGTCCCTCCTTGCTGATGGAGCCTGACGACTTCTGAGCCCTCTCCCTCCTTGTCTCTTGCAGTCCAACAAAGTTCCCGTCGTGCAGCCATCCCATGGAGTCCACCCGCTCACCCCGCTCATCCCTTACAGCAACGACCATTTCAGCCACGGCTCCCACTCACCCCACCTGCCCGCTGACATCAACCAGAAACAAGGTACTGGCACCACTGGGGACTTGTGTGGTGGGAGGGGGGACAGTGCTGGACACCTGGGATCAAGGCTGTCACCTTCCTGGTACCAAATCAGTGGGAAAAGTCCAGAGCTTTGGTTAACTGGGGCATTGCCTAGCAGCGGGAGTTTATCTGTTGTGTTGGTGATGCTTTGTAATCCTGATCAAGAGGAGTTTGATATCAAAAGTGCCAACTCTGCTGATCAAGCGTGCTCAGTTCTCTGTGCAAGCTGCCCTGTAGCTTGAGACCAGCCCAGAGCCTGCGAGGCGATGCCTGAGAGTCAACCAGAAAATGGAAAGTAATCTTTCCTTTGACTCATACCCAAACTGCTGTCAGGCTGTCGTTTTGAGAAGATAAATGCTTGAAACAGGAAATATTTTGACTAAATAGGATCAGTGTCTGATGGTGAACTGGATTGTTCTGTGTGTGCGTCCCCAGCCACACGTTACGTGGTTGCCGCAGGGTTTGGGTTGTGGGGTTCCTGTGTGAGCCCAGGACACGTCAATTGGCTCGTGAGGCTACGCAGGAAAGTACAGTAGGGAGAGGTTAAACCCTGAGCTGTAAAATACAGGTATGGGCACAGGAATCCACCCCAGCCCATCGGTCTTTGGGGGTTGCTGCCAAGCTGAGTGCAAAATCAAATTGGTCTGATGGTCTAATGGTTAGGAATATGATGGGATAAAGGTTGGACTTGATGACCCTGGAGGTCCCTTCCAACCATAACGATTCTATGATTCTATGATTTTCTCAGCCTTAGGTCACTGCACCTGCTCAGATTGCCCAGGGTTTTGCACAAACCTGGGCTTGATTCCATGTTCACAGTTTTGCGTCTAACTACGTTCAGGAAGGGGTTCAGGGTCCATCAGTGTGAAAATGGGGGCACAATACCAGCTGTTGTGATCTGGGCAAAGGTCTCCACCCAAGAGGGATCCAAACTGTCCCAGAGCCATCAGCTTTGCTGAGTTGACGTGGTTGGGTAGTGAGGATGCTTTGGGCTGGAGGACGTGCTGCATCATCCCTGGGCTCAACCCTGGGGCCACGTTCTGGCCTCACCAGGGATGCTGATGGAGAGAATTTAGGTCCAGTGTAAGAGATACCCAGGCACATCCTGGTTGTCTTCCAGCCAGCTCATTGCTTGTCAGCCCCCAGAGCATCATCAACTCAGCAGCAAAATCTGAAGAGTTAACAAAATAAACCCATTAAAAGCTCAGCTAATGGCAGATTTCCCAATCTCGGGAGGAAGAGTGCAGATTTCTGAGGCTCCCAGGAAGGTGACCTGGCACCCCTTCCCTCTGCCTGGCAGAGCTCTGCCCTGGCCATGAGCTGCCTCCCGGTACTCACCGACAGCCTGGAAAGCCTCGAGCAATCCGGGAGCAGCTCGCCCAAGGGATGAGCTGGTTACAGCCCGCCATGGAGGCTCCGATCAGCAGTGGAGCAGTCCCCAGGCGCTCAGCTCTGCGGGAATTCTGTAATTCTCTCAGCAATTCTGGGAAGCTGAACCCTCTGGCTGTGCGCCCACCTGCCCCCTCAGTGCAGGCACTTCCCAGGCTTTAGTCTGTACATTTAAATCAAAGGCAGAGGGAGTCTGTCCATCCCAGAGACCCCCCCAAATCCTATTTATGGAGAGGTTCAGACCATCATGCTCAGCTGGGACCTGCCTCCTTGGTGCAGCTGTGGTCAGCTTTGCATCCCTGCACTGCTGGGCCAAGGGTTTCCTTCCCCGTTCATCCTGGACGTGTCCCATCTCTATTTTCACCCCTGAAACATCTCCCATTATCACCTGGTGTAAGTGCTTGAGACTCACCACCATGCTCATTCTCCCAGCATCCCTTTAAAGTATTTCCCAGTAGCCCTAGGACACGCAGACAAGGAAATACAGGCAGGATCTTCTGAGTCAGTGGCTGGTGGCCCAACCACTGGGCCAGCGAGAAGAACTTGTGCTTATGCAACTTGTGTTGTTGGAGGTTCAGGTCTCAGGAAATCCTGGCAGCTGCCTGACGAGGGTGCTGGGTTTGTCTGACCTTCACAGGGGGCTGCTGTGTCCCACTCGAGCACAGCTGGAGGTGAATCTCACACTCAGCTATACATTCCTCTCAGCTCAGTTATGCATTTCTTTATGCTAACCCCTAACAAGATCATAGGGAGATGCTTGGAATCTGTTGGTGGGATTCCTAATTGATAATTTATCATTAATACACTTACGATATATTTAATATTTTATATTTAAATGATATATTTTTCATTATATGTCATGTTATAACATATATGTTATATATGTTATATTATATTTAAATTATATATTTATCATTATATGTTCTAACATATATGTTATGTTATATGTTATATGTTATATATTACATTTAAATGATATATTTATCATTGTATGTTATGATATAACATGTTATGTCATATATTATATTTAAATGATATATATATCACTATATGTTATGTTATAACATACATGTTATATGTTATATATTACATTTAAATGATATATTTATCATTGTATGTTATGATATAACATGTTATGTCATATATTATATTTAAATGATATATATATCACTATATGTTATGTTATAACATACATGTTATATGTTATATATTACATTTAAATGATATATTTATCATTATATGTTATAACATATATGTTATATATTATATTTAAATTATATATTTATCATTCTATATTAATATCAATAATCCAGACTTTTAAGTTTGCAAACTGTTTGCAACCACTCACCAGTTTATCCCATGCATGTATTGCCCAGGCCAGCTGCTGGGCAGCCTCTGTCCCTGCTGTTGTGTCTGCGTTACAGGATGCTGTGGCAGAGCTCAGCCCCAGCTCCCCTCCCGTTTTCCAGTCTGGGGGTCAGCTGGAGGCTGCTCTTGCCAGCAGCACCATGGTTGTCTGGGTCCCACCCACAGCCCTGGGCTCTGCTGGCTGTTTCCAAGCCCGGAGAGGAGCTGTCTGGCTCTGGCTGTCTCCTCTGGCCATGCCACCCGTGCCAGAGGCTTTGAAGCTCACACAGGGATTCCCCGTGCAAAGGGTGAATTCCCAGCTGGCACCGTACCCACCTCCACTGTTCCTTGGCACTCACAGAGCCCGACTGCTTGGAGCAGGGGCTCAAAATTGTTCAAAATTGAGATGGAAGTGGTGCCCGCGGGAGCATCCCTGCTGGCAGCTCATGGGGGGTCCCGGGGGGGCACCGATGGGAAGGGGTGTAGGAATGGCTTGGACCATCGGTTGTGCACCTGAGAGGGCTCCCTGGGAAGGGCAGAGGGGTGTCTGGAGTCCATCAAATCCTTCCCAACACAAGTAGCTGCTTGGCCCCAGTGTGTCAGGGAGCAGGGGTGATGCTTGTGCAGGAGCAAGCTGCTTTCCCCACACCCTCACACCAGTGTGTGTGATTCTGCAGCAGCATGGACAACCCACCACATCCCCACGGAGAGACCCACAGCAATAACAAGGGCAATTTTAATACCCTGCCCCTTGCAGACAGCTGTTCCACAGGGATTCCTTCCCTGCTGCCCACGAGTGCCAGGGGGTCAGGAGCAGTTCGGGTCCAACTCATCTCCTTCTCCTTTCTCCCAGGAGTGCACCGCCCTTCCCAGACCTCAGACATCCCTGGTTTCTACCCTCTCCCTCCTGGTGGAGTTGGACAGATCACGCCGTCGATGGGATGGTGAGTGTGGAGGGCTCAGCCCGTGCAGCCCCGGCCCGCCGGCCGCTCCATACAGGGCACAGTTGGTTGGACAAACCACGTGCAGCCATTCTCCATATCCTCCATGGTGCTTCCACCCCGGCTTCATCCCTTCTACGTGCTCTGCAATGGGCAGGAGGATCTAACCCTAATTTAGAGATGGGGAGCAGATCCGTTCTTCATCCCAGCTGGGGCATCCCTGGAGCAGGGTTACAACCTGCCCCATTCAAAACCATCTCCTGCCGTACATCCAGCTGCCTGTGAGGATCAGGGAACCCAGGGAGAGCTCCCTACCCACCTCTCCTGAGCACAAGAAAAGCCTCTCTTTTTGAGCAGGAGGTGGTTTTCTCCCTCGCTGGGGTTTCCAGCACAAGCAGTGCTTTCCCTGAGCACCTAATGGGATGCTCCATCTGCCAGGCCATGGTGCTTCTCGGGGTCTGACACACAGGGAAGAACACATCGTGGCAGAGACCTTAGGAAGAAGTTCTTTATTAGGAAGAAGTTCTTTACTGTAGGAAGAAGTTCTTTACTGAGAGGGTGGTTGGGCACTGGAATGGGCTGCCCAGGGAGGTGGTGGAGTCACCGTCCCTGGGGGTGTTCAACAAATGGGTTGATGAGGCACTTGAGGCCATGGTCTGATGGTCTGATGGTCAGGAATATGATGGGATAAAGGTTGGACTTGATGACCCCAGAGGTCCCTTCCAACCATAATGATTCTATGCCCTGGTGAAGGACCCTGGTGCCCACATCCTGGCTGCAGCACAGCCAGGGGATGGGGAAGGAGCAACGGTGAGCTGGAGCATTCCCAAAAGGTCCCCCAGGAGCATCCCACGAAGCAGAGCCCATTGGGAAAGCTGCCCCAGGGCCATGAGTTGAAAGCCCAGTGGTGTGTGCTGGGTTGGTGGCTGTGGTGGTGGGCAGAGTGGTGACTCCTCAGGTTAATGTTCAATCCCAGTCGGTGACACAGGGACCTGGCGGAGGCTCCGGAGAAGCGGTGGCAGCCGGGACAGGGGGAGAGTGTGGGAAGGGGATGGCGGGGGCAGGCAGCCAGAGATCCCCTGGGGCTGGGTGATAAAACCCCAGCAAAGCCTGGCAGAGAGCTCCAGGCCCAGGAACGTGTTGCAGGGTGGGAGAGGCGAAGCCGATTAAAGCACAGAGCGAAATGTTAGCTTTTTGTTTTGTTTATGAATTTCACGTTCCAGATATTTAACCACAAGGAAACAGGGGCTGAGGCCTTTGATACAGAGTTCAGCTTCAAAGAGATTACATTCTGCCTTCTGTGCTAAATCTGCTACTCTTGGGCGATGATTTAACTCCTCATATGATGTGATTCATCCTCAGGAAAAACAAGCACTGGGGTGACTGTGCTGTAACATGAAAAGGAATAGTTGGGGGTGAGGAAGGAGCCTGCTTGGCAAAGGCAGGGTCCGCTCTCGGGGTGGGATGCTGGGTGCTCAGGGGGCAAAGGAGTCTGGTTTGCAGGAGGTTTTGGTGGAGTTTGCATCGCTGAGAGCTGCTCCAGCATCTGAAGGGTTTGGCATCCTCAAGCAGCCTCGTCAGACATGTTCATTAGTGAGTAATGGAGCAGACAGGGGAAGGCAAGGAACGGCCCGACGGAGCGGAGAGCAGCGCCCCGAAGCGTGTGTGTGTCTGCAATGGAGCCTTGGCTCATCCTTTTGCCTGCCCAGAATTTAGGGAAAGAGCCCAAAAGCCACTCCCGGGGTGGGTAGGTGGGTGGGAGGGTGCAGAAGCAGCAAAGCCCAGCAGGTTTGCAGCAGTGTTGAGCCCCGTGCAGGAGGCAGCGGGCGGCGGGGGCAGCGTGCCAGGGGTGCTGGTGCTGGGGATGCTCGTTCTGGAGATGCTGGTGCCAGGGATGCTCACACTGGTACCACCAAGCCGGGTGGCCACGCTTGGGATGCAGCTTTTCCTCATGATCCACCAGGCAGAAGCTGGGCAGAAACGGGCTTTGTTCTCAGCAAGCGCTTGGGGAGGAGGAGCTGCCATCACTCTCTGTAATCAGCTGGGGTGGCAGTGGGATGAAAGTCTCTGAGAGCCCAGTTCAGTGAGTTCTGCTGGTGGGTGCCTGGCAGGAGCAGCCTGCGGGCCGTGTCGCTGCCCTGTGCCTCACCATGGCCATCCCATGCCTCTTCCCAAGCTGCCCTCCCTCCACCTGGCACAGGTGATCCAAGCTGTAACCCTGCATTCCCCACCATCAGGGGCTGGTTTCACAGTTGCATTAATTCACACGTCAGGATGGCTTCAGATGGAGCCAGCTCCTCCTCCATCCCCATCTCTCAGCCTCTCCGGTACCACACGGTGCTCCTGGATCAGCTCCAAGTGTTTTCTCGGCCCTGGGGCGGCCGCCTTCGACTTCAAAGGTTGTTTGGGTAGTGCTTGGCTGTTTGTTGGGGTGTTTATACCCGCCGACATCTAAGGGGTGGGAGAGGGCTTCTGCCTGGCAGGGTGTAAACAGGGCCCTTTCCTACAGAGAGATCCTGCAGATTTCGGTCAAGCCGAGACACAGCAGCTGCAGCAGGAACCTCCTTCCTCCCCAGCACAGCCCGAGGTGTCCTTATTCCTCTCCAGGGCAGAAACTGCCTTTGGCCCAGAGAAATCCCCAGCATCCAGGAGCTGGGTCCTTCGCAGGGCACTGAACTCCATGCTAATGGGCTTTTTTTGGCTTTTTAGAGCTGGGAATAGCTGGTGCTGGTCTTAGGCAGGGCTCTGTGCAGCCTGGCTGGAGGAGCATGAGCATCTGCACAGGTCTGACTGTCCTGTCACATCCTCCTCGGGCATCTCAGCTTCCATGCCCAATTCTGGTCTGGGAGCATCTTTTGGCAGGGTTGCAGGACAAGCCAAGGTATTCCTGAGCTGTCTCCATATGGAAATGGGGGGGGTTTCCCTTGTTGGGAACAAGGAGGAACTTCCTGCAGAGTTATTTCACTGTCTCAAAAGTAATTCCCAGCTCCAGGTCTGGTGCGTGCCCAGTCCCCAGTATGGAATGACTTCCAGAAGAAATGCAGGACTGAGCTTTTGGCTTGTTTAAAGATGAACCCTGGGGAAACCAGCTTCCCCCGGGATAAAATCCGAGTCCTGCATTGCCCCTGGAGCCGAGGGGACACCCCCAGTGTCCCATCAGGCCGAGCTCCTGGAGCATCGGTGCTCCGAGTCCCCGCAGCCGAGGGGATCTTTAGGAAACACCACGTAGCTGTGGATACTTGATAGACTCTTTCTTCCCGATCCCAGGCAGAGCCAGTCTGTCTATCCGCTCCCGTCATGTGGATTTAGGCAGCCGTACTCGTCAGCGCTCTCTGCTGGGGCTTCTTTCTCCAGGTGAGTATGAGCAGTGTGAGGCAGGGCAGCAGCTCGGCTGGTCTCGCCGCTTCCCGTTTGTGCCCTAGGAGCTTGCAGCAGGCACGGCCATCCAGGGATGGCCACACAGCTTCCCTGGGGATGGCCACACAGCTTCCCTAGGCATGGTCACACAGCTTCTCCAGGGATGGCCACACAGCTTCTCCAGGGATGGCCACACAGCTTCTCCAGGGATGGCCACACAGCTTCCCTAGGGATGGTCACACAGCTTCTCCAGGGATGGCCACACAGCTTCCCTAGGGATGGCCACACAGCTTCCTTAGACATGGCCACACAGCTTCCCTAGGGATGGCCACACAGCTTCCCTAGGCATGGTCACCAGCTTCTCCAGGGATGGCCACACAGCTTCCCTAGGGATGGTCACACAGCTTCCCTAGGGATGGCCACACACCTCCCCTGGGGCGGCCGTGAAAAGGGAAGGTGCTTCCAGGCAGTGCCTGGTCCAGAGGGTGATCAGGAATATGGAGCATCCCAGGAGGCTGCACAACGATTGGGTTTTAAACAAAGCCAGAAACCCCTGCCTTCGGCTGAGGGTTGAGAAAGGAGGGTGAAATCCATGGCTCAGGAGTTGTCACTAACCCCAATCAGGAATACATCCCTGCTGTCACCACCGGGAGTTGTGCTCTGCAGGGATTTATCCCTTTCCTTTGGGCTCAGCCTCAAAAGCAGGACAGGCAGCAGGCAGGGATTTGCTGTGCTCCCATGGGCAGAACTCAGCCCTGAGCTCTGAGCACAGCTCCTGCCCTTCCCATCCCATCCCCTGGCAGCATGGGATGGACCCTGCCCATGCCAGGACCTGGCCCTGTGGCACAATCCACCTTCAGTATGGAGCAGGTTGGGCCATGCAGCACAGCCCCAGACCATCCCTACTGCAGCTTTATGGTCCCTCAGGACTGAATTTTGCCCTCTAAATACACCCAGCCCCCAGTGGTGTCCCCTGGGGATGGAGATGGCAGAGCCCAGCCCCTCCGGGCATGCTGGTGGGCAAAGCCCCCGTGGCTCCAGCAAGGGGGGCAGCGCTGTGGGGGTGCCTGTGCTCACACAGCAGCTTTTGCTTCTGCTTCCTGTTGTCCCTAAGAGCTGTTAGCAGAGGTTTCCCACAGGAAAACCATGCAGACCCTTACCCACGCAAGCCCTTAGCCATGCAGAAGCCTCATCCATGCAAACCCTGGATCCATGCAACCCTGGATCCATGCAACCCTCGATTCATGCAGCCCCCAATCCATGCAAACCCTTGATCCATGCAGCCCCAGATCCATGCAACCCTGGATCCATGCAGCCCTGAATCCGTGCAAACCCTGAATCCATGCAGGCCCTGAATCCATGCAGCCCTGAATCCATGCAAACCCTGGATCCATGCAGCCCTCGATCCATGCAGCCCTGGATCCATGAAACCCTTGACCCATGCAGCCCCCGATCCATGCAAACCCTTAGCCCAGCAGCAGAGGTGAGGGAGCACTTCCAGCTCCCTTTGCTGGCCGAGGCATCACTTTCCCCAGCCTCCAAGGTGAGGAAGGACCTAACGGTTCCCTGTGGAGGCCCAGCAGCTTCCCTGAGCCCAGCACAGCAGCTCCAGCTCACAGGATTTGTTTTTGGGGCAGATTTTGCAGCGCTGCTGCAGCCGAGCAAGTACACCTGGGCAGATAAGGATCAGCCTGTGCTGGTGGATTAAATTAAACAGCTTTTCTTTCCGTGCCAGCATATCTAATGAGCAGTTCATCTCCCATGGGCAATTCTGCCATCTCAAGCTGCAGTCATAAAGTGGCAAGGAGCTTGGCAGAGCTGGCGGCGCTGGCTTCACCCTCCAACAGCCAGAGCTAATGAAGCCTGAAAGCCAGGGAGACCTCTCGTGATCTCAGCCCCACGCTGGTGGAGAACATTGCTTGGGCAAGGTGCACCTCCTAGAGTTGCAGTTGGGTTCATGTTCAGACTTATGCTGTTTCTGTTAAAAGAAAGGCACGGGGTGGTCCTAATCACTCCCATCCAAGCCCTGGGTTGAGTTTGTTGTTCCTTTCTGCAGTGCATTAGCACCAACAGAGATCTGGTTGGTCTGGGTCAGGCTGACTCCTGCTGCAGGAGCCTCACAGCAGCACCCACGCTTTTTCCACCCAGATGCCTTCAGCCTGACCGGCCATGCCAGGGACAACCTGGGGGTGGTGGGCACCGCCTGCCCCGTGCCAGCCTGGCAGCACCTGCAGGATTGCTTTCCGTGTCCTCCGCTTACCGTCTGCTTCTGCCACGTCCAAGTGCCACCTGAAAGCCACCCTGGCTGCCCCCATGCCCCCAGTGCTCACCCACTCTCTGTTGCAGGTTCACTCACCCGCTGATGCTGGGCTCTGGCATGCACACCACGGGCATCCCACACCCCGCCATCGTGCCCCACTCTGGCAAGCAGGAGATGGAGCACTATGACCGAAACATGTACGTTGGAAGCACCAGCAGGTTCCTCAACACCGTTAGCACCTTCATGGCCCCTAAGGGGGCTCCAGGGAAGCTGGAGAGGGACTGGTGACAAGGGCATGGAGTGATAGGACAAGGAGGTGTTCAGCCCGGAGAAGAGAAGGCTCCAGGGAGACCTTGGAGCACCTTCCAGTGCCTGAAGGGGCTCCAGGAAAGCTGGAGAGGGACTGGTGCCAAGGGCAGGGAGTGATGGGCCGAGGGGGAACGGGTTCCAAGTGCCAGAGGGGAGATGGAGATGGGATGGGAGGGAGAAATTGTTTGGTGTGAGGGTGGTGAGAGCCTGGCCCAGGGTGCCCAGAGAAGCTGTGGCTGCCCCTCCCTGGCAGTGTCCAAGGCCAGGTTGGATGGGGTTTGAAGCACCCTGGTGTGGTGGGAGGTGTCCCTGCCCATGGCAGGGGGTGGCACTGGATGGGCTTTAACCCATTTAACCCCTTCCCACCCAAACCAGTCTGGGATTCATTCTATGATTCCAATGCCCATTTCATTTATCCCTGTTAATGTTTTCATGGGGGGGGGGGGGATGGATGAACGCCAAGCTCTGCCAGCACCAGGCAGTGGTGTCCATCCGAGGTGCAGAGCTCAGGCCCCACACTCACTCCTGCTGTTGGGTGGGGTTGGTGTTGAGTCTTCTGCTGAGTTTGCTGGGCCAGCTTGGAGGGCGGCTCTGATGCTGACAGCTCCTCTTTGCTCCCACCAAGGAAACCTCAACCAGAACCAAAGAGAGAGAAGGAAGCCAAGAAGCCCACTATCAAGAAGCCCCTGAACGCTTTCATGTTGTATATGAAAGAGATGCGGGCGAAGGTCATCGCCGAGTGCACCCTGAAGGAGAGCGCTGCCATCAACCAGATCCTGGGCAGGAGGGTAAGGACACGTGGGGCTCCGTGTCACCATCCCAGGGCACCATCCCCATCTCCCCATCCCTTACAGCTGCTCTGGAGCACAACACCAGCTTCTGCTTTCCAAACTGGGTGTTCTTCTTCCCTGTGAGAGTGCCAGAGCACTGGACCAGGCTGCCCAGAGAGGTTGTGGAGTCTCCTTGGCTGGAGACATTCAAACCCCGCCTGGATGCGTTCCTGTGTGATGGACTCTAGGTGACCCTGCTCTGGCAGGGGGGTTGGACTGGGTGAGCTTTCGAGGTCCCTTCCAACCCCTAGGATTCTGTGATTCTGTGATTCTTCACCCAATGCGGGGTCGGATGTGCCCCGGAGCTGGGTGTCCGCGGTGGGGACGGGCTGGGAGGGCTGAGGAGGGAGGGAAGGAGGGGACAGCAGGGCCATGTCTCACCACCACGGGTGTCCTTGCAGTGGCACGCGCTGTCCCGGGAGGAGCAGGCCAAGTACTACGAACTGGCTCGCAAGGAACGGCAGCTCCACATGCAGCTCTACCCCGGCTGGTCTGCCAGGGACAACTACGTGAGTGGTGCTGCAGCTCGGAGCCCTCCCCGGGGGGGGGACAACTGGGGTTCACCAAGCATCCCACCTCCTCCTGGGAGTGCAGTACAACACCTGTAGAAGTTCAGATTTCAGGAGTATTCTGAACACCCTCCTGGCTCATTGCTGGTCTGTAGCACGAATCTCACAGCTCCCCAGCCACCATGGCCACTTGTTCACTTGTGGTCCATGTAAATACAAGTAGAAAGGAAGAGGAACTTTGGAATTGTGGGGATGATCTTGGAAATATGATGAGATCCCCCCTCTGCAGTGCTGGGTCCAGTTCTGGGGGCCCCAGCATAAAAAGGACATGGAGCTGTTGGAGAGAGTCCAGAGGAGGCCACGGAGATGCTGCGAGGGCTGGAGCAGCTCTGCTCTGGGGCCAGGCTGAGAGAGTTGGGGGCGTTCAGCCTGGAGAAGAGAAGGCTCCAGGGAGACCTTGGAGCATCTTCCAGTGCCTGAAGGGGCTCCAGGAAAGCTGGAGAGGGACTGGTGCCAAGGGCAGGGAGTGATGGGACAAGGGGGAACGGGTTCCAACTGCCAGAGGGGAGATGGAGATGGGATGTGAGGGAGAAAGTGTTTGGTGTGAGGGTGGTGAGACCCTGGACTGGCCAGAGGGACAAAGTGGCTCTACAGCTCATGGTGGTAGGGCCAGCACTTGGGAAGCCTCTGGGCTACTCCAGGGCGCATTTAAAGGTTACCCTTAAAAAAAGAGTTAATTTCCCTTTAGCTGTATTAATCACTTCATGGCACCCTGTTAGACAGGGCTGCATGGGTGCAGCACTGCCCCAGAAGCCTGGGACACACTCCGGGTCTTTTCTAGTGGCTTTCTCAACTGTTTTGATCTTACATGCCTAACGAGCTCATTAGAGACCTGAAGCAAAGCACACACAAGTCTTCAGATGTCCATCCATCCGCTCAAGGACTCTGCCCTTTGATCTGAGGCTTCATCAGTTCCCTCTCAGCCGCTTTCTTTCCCCTTGGGAGCTGCAGAGCCAGCACCCACCCAGCCCACCCTGACTCCTTCCACAAAGCCCAAACTCCACTGAGGACGAGAAAACACCCTTAAAGAAGCCAAAACCACCCTAAACCCCCCAAAAAACAGAGGACAGAGATGAAGTGAAGGTTACAGGAAGCCCCCAGCCCGCATTTCCCTGCAGCAGCACAGACATCCCTGCCTCCTTGCTAGCAGAGCCCAGGAGCCCAGCATCCACGTGGAGCTGCAGGATCAGTGCTGGGTGCTGCTGCACCCACAGCTGCTGTTGGAGGAACCAGGGCAGCACCTTTGGTGCTCTCTGGCAGCTGCAGTGGGCAGCAGCATCGGTGGGCACACATCTAGAGGGCACCAGCACCTGGAGAGCAGGCACCATCCTCCTCCTAGACCAAGCTCATCCTCCATGGAAATCTCAATCCCACAGCATCCTTCATCTTGGGAAGGGCTCGTTCCTTGCTTCAGGAGATGGAGTGGATGGTGGGCTCCACGTTGGCTTTCCCAGCCAGCACCAGCAAGCAGCTGCTTCGTGGCTTGTGGTCGTTACAAGAGATGCTTTTTCTCTCTGGAGCCTGAGCAGGGAGGAGGAGGAGGAGGAATGTAGGTCACTTCTGCAGCACGTGGTGCGGATATCGGGCAGGAAATACAGTTGCTCCCACACTGAAGAAAAAAACCTCACTGCAGCTCAGAGCTTCCCACCTTCACTCAGACCACAAGAAGTCACGTAAGAAGTCACGGGCAGAGGCAGCCCTGGGAGCTGCCTGCCCCACGCAGGCCAGGTTTGCACCTGCACCCTTGTGCCCTCCTTAATGAGCTCATTAGGAGATGAGGGGAGGTAGAATTGGATGTTCTTGTTATGAGAGAAGAGAACAGAAGCATGAGAGATGGCTCCAGAGCTGTGAAAGCATTGAGAGAGCCAAGTGATGCTTAAAAATAAATTCCTGGGGATTTCCTAGAACTTCCTTTCCCATCTGGAGTTGGGTGTTCCTCCTGGTAACAGGTTATGGAGCAGTTTCTGTTCAGGTATCAGGCAGTCATTAAGGCTTGTGTTGGAAATAGGGAAGGGGATAAAATGGACCACGTGCTTTATAGAGACATGAAGAGGGGAGAGGAATGAGAACATGCCAGGAGGAGGAGCTGTTGATCATGCTGCCTCTCTTTGCGTGCTGTAAAACTTGTTTAATTCTATTAATGTAGTTAAAGATATTAATTAAATGCTATATTCATTAGTTCAGGTGATGATGGGTGGGATTCCCAGGCAGGATGCACAGAGGTGGGATGAGGGGGACTGGCAGGACTTGGCAGCACAGGCACTGGGTTCATTACAGCTGGTTTTCATCCAATTATGTTTCCTTCTGTGCCTCCTTCGGCACCCTGGGGTGTGAATCAGGGCCTGGGCTGCACTCCTGGGCTTGCAAAACAGGGCAGGGGGCAGTGTGATGGGAGGAAGGACCAGCAGAGGCAGGGGGTGGCACCTTTGGTCTCCTGGGAGCACGGACTAACGGCCTCTGCTTTCATTCCCTAGGGGAAAAAGAAGAGACGAACACGGGAAAAGCAGCAAGATTCCAACTCAGGTAAAGGTGTGCACCTCGGTGGCTGTCCCTTCCTTTCTGCTCAGGGTAATCCAGAGCAGTTGTCATGTTTTACCATGTTTTATTCTCCTGAGCTTAACTAAAGAAATGCACATGTTCTTTGTTTTTAAGACACGGTAAATTAACACTCGTGGGACTCTTCCATAGATGTGTGCATTAGAACAGGGGTAGTGCATGGAAACTGGAGAGGTCAGAAGTGCATAGCTTCATATGAACTATCCCTAAACTCAATCTATGCAAAACATCCAGGAGGAATGTCCCCATCAACCCTACAGATACCATTAATTAGAGAAAACTCCTCTCGAATGTATCAGTGTTGCCCATGGGACTAAAGGCAGAGGCAGGATTGAAGGATCACCCGTGGGACTGCCCCAAGTTTGGTTTTCATTTCAAAGTAACCTGGAGTTCAAGCAAAGTCATAATAAAAACCAGTCCCAGCTGCCTCCCTGCGCCAGGTTATGGGTCAGAAAAGGCCTTTTTCACACATTTTGGGTCACACATTTTCTCGCCACCCAAGGCTGTTCCTGTGCTGGTGCCTGAAGCACTGCTGCCATATCGGGAATAAATAATATGTTACAGTAAATATTCATTGTAAAACATGGAGAGGCTGCCCTTGCCTGCCATGGCACCACATAGACATGGAGTTACACAGCCTTTTTTTCCCAGTATGTCCATTCTGTGGTTGCCTGTAGACTTACAGAGAGCTTCTCCTGCTCAGCAGCGTAGCAGTTCATCACTGCTCGTTGCTCTTATTTACTTTTGGATGAAATTAATACAGGCAGATGAGAGGCTGCTGGCTTTCTAAGCAAACAGTTCTTTCTTCCTGCAGCAGTGCTCTCCTGGCCTTGCACACCCACACAAAGACCTGTCACACCTGAGCTGAGGTCCCCAAGGTGCACAGCTCTTGGCTGGGACGTGGGAGTCCAGCTCTGGTGTTATTGCTGATGTCCATGGGACCAGGTCCCCCAGCCTGCATTAATTCATAAAGTGCAGATTATCTCATTAATCTAATGGATCTCCATGGGACGACCTCCTTGAATTGTCCATAAAATGCAATTCCATGAATGCTTCCCAGTAATAACTTCAGTTTAGTGAACGCTGTTGAGTTCGTCTGCTGATCAGACAGATTAGGGGAACACAAGCTTTCAGGCTTATATGTAGTGTGTGTGTGTATATATATATTTATATATCCATATATTTATATATCCATAGATATTTATATATCCATATATATTTATATATCCATATATTTATATATCCATATCTATTTATATATCCATATATATGTCTTGTCTGTGTACAGCAAAAGTAAGAGTTTCACCTGTTCTGGACTGAAAACCAACTGCTGGTGGTACAGAACAGGAGACACTGGTGGTGGCTGAAGGAGGGAGTGTGAATCCAGCACAGAAATGTGCTGTTAAAATCCTGTTTACAGCACTAGAGAAAAACCAAAGTGCCTGGAAGCAAACAGGGATCACCCCAACGTGTCCCATAATTATACAGAAAAAGTGCAACATTTTAGGAAAGGCCACGGGGAATAGCTTTTCCATCAGACCTGGAAGGGGAATGGCAGGGGGCAGAGTAGAATAAGCCAGGCCTGGGTCTCCTCGGTGCTAACTCTGCTTTCAGCCTGCTTCTGCAATGTTTCCTCCTCTTCTTTTCCGTGCGCAGTCCGAGCTCGCTGGCAGCCCCGTTAGTGCTGCGGGAGGGCAGGGAGCAGGTAAGGATGCAGGCACGGGGGGCAGGCATCACCTCTGGGATTTGGCAGCTTTTCCAAACTTAACAAACCCAAAGTGCCACGAATTTCCCTGTAATTGCCCACATTTCCCAGAGCCAAGGGATCTGCCGATATCTGCCTGCAGTGATCACCGATATCTGCCTGAGGATCCCCTGTTCCCAGCGGTGGTGCCAGCCCTGGTCTGTTGCAGAACAAAGCATTGGGTTGTGGTCTCTCAGTCTTGTGTTCAAGTGGCTAAAATGACGTTGCCTCTTTTCTTCCTCCTGCTCCTCCTCCTCTCTGTGCCTCTGCCTTGCCCATTCTCCACCACGCATGCTTCTGTGTTCAGATCCTGCCTCTCCTAAGAAATGCAGAGCTCGCTTTGGCCTCAACCAACAAACGGACTGGTGCGGCCCGTGCAGGTGTGTATTGGCATCTCCTCACTGCTGGGTGCTCCTGGGCCAGCGGGGTCATCTCCAAGTGTCCTCCTGCAGCCACCCCAGCGCTGGCGGGGGCTGCTCCAGCCCAGCAGGGATGGGCTTTGCTCTGGGCATCCTCAGGAGTTGTTGGCTGAGCTGCCAGGGTCAGGCTGCACCCCGGGTTCCTGATCCTCCCCGGGGCAATGTTGGGGTGATACTGTACGTGTTCCTCAGCTGATGGACTTCCCTGCTGTTAGAAGCTTTTTTCCAGAGTGAAGACCTCAGTGAGCTTTCTTCTCCCATTAAAGATCTCCTATGGCATAAGCAGCACCCCAGGGACAGCAGGGAGGAGCTAATGGGTTGCTTTTTCCTATTTATACTGGGGCTGACCATGTATTTCAAGATACACCTCTTCTTTGCCCTGAAGTTTTGCAGTACCCACCATGGGGTGGGCTGGGAGACCCTCAAGCAGCAAGAGGGAGTGTCCCATGCCTCGGGCTTCTAGGGAATGGACATGGCCAGGCAACAATAAGACCTAGTGCATGAAGCAAGTGCTGCTTGGCTCAGGGGGTCTGCAAGTGCAGCCAGGCAGAAAAAGCTCCTGGGTGGCTTCTGGACCTGGGCACTGAAGCACAGAGAGGCTCCAGCCTGGAGGTCTTCACAGCACATTTTGATACCAAAGCATTGAGGACTCCAGCAAAAGCTGGATGAGCAGCACTGCTGAAAGTGCTTACTGCAGCTTAAAGTGACTAAAACCCTCCAGTCTGCCCAAAGCTGACCCCAGAGCACAGCCCACAGTCCCCACGGTGCTTGGCCACTGCCCTCACTGGCAGCCCGAGCTCAGGTTCTGCAGCTGTGTCCGAGGTGAGGTCCTGTCCTGCAGGTCAAGAGCCTTCTCTTCTCCCACCTGAGGTCCACCTCCTGCCCCCCGGGTGCTGTGCAGCAGCAATGCCCCCCCTCACTGGGGGATGCCATCAAGCACTGTGTTTTAGCTGATCAGGATCAGGACAGTGCCCTCAGTGCCTCATCAGGGCTTGACCTGAATGTCCAGGGAGGGTTTGGTGGCCCCATCACTCATGCAGCAATGTCACCGAGCCGAGAGCCCCACGCAGCAGGGCAGGACTCCGGGTCTTTGGGCAGTTCCTCCAGTTTCCCTCTGCCTTTGTTTGAGCTCTCCTAACTCAGCTTCTCCTCTGCATGGCTTCCCAATTAACACAGCTGCTGAAGCACTCGGTGACCTCAGCACGCTTTAATGTCTCAGCCTTTGCCTCCAGCCCAGGTCAGCCCCAAACCAAGGTGCTACCAAGCAGAGAGCACCTTCCACCCGAGGGTTTCCACCCCACGGGAGAGGTTAACTGGTTAAAATGGGGTGTTCCTGCTCTAGAGAGTTCACCATCCTCCCCCTCACCCCGAGCAAAGCCCTCCAAGGTGCTGTGCTTCCTAC
The DNA here is from genome assembly GCA_013398125.1 of Aegotheles bennettii. Classification (NCBI taxonomy): domain Eukaryota; kingdom Metazoa; phylum Chordata; class Aves; order Caprimulgiformes; family Aegothelidae; genus Aegotheles; species Aegotheles bennettii. The sequence continues at coordinate 130,612 of VZRW01010836.1, forward strand.
AGGGAGAGGGAGAAGTCCCTTTAGCTGTGCAATGGCCACATCAGCTGTATCATAGAATCCCAGAGTGGTTTGGGTGTGAAGGGACCTCAAAGCTCACCCAGTGCCACCCTCTGCCATGGGCAGGGACACCTCCCACCACACCAGGGTGCTCCAAGCCCCATCCAACCTGGACTTGGACACTGCCAGGCAGGGGCAGCCACAGCTTCTCTGGGCACCCTGGGCCAGGCTCTCACCACCCTCACACCAAACAATTTGTCCCTCCCATCCCGAAGCCCTCGCTGCTCTCCCAGGGTTGGTCCCCACTGCTGACCAAGGCAAACCAGCTCTGACCCTGTGGAGCTGACAGAGGTCATTGGCCAGGGAGGATTTGCTTCGGGAGGGCTCGGGACCAGGCTGGCACCCAAAGGGGGCATTTGTGGGGCATCTGCCTGCGGGGTGGCCCTGGGACACCACGGGCACACACACTCACACACACAGGGACACACACACACGGTCGGGCTGGTGGTGTTAGCACAGGGCTGGTGAGAAGTCAGAAGTGATCTCCTTATTTTGATTTTTTTAAAACTATTTTGATCTTTATTATGTTTTTGATTTTGTTATAATAA